>CM056379.1:25474642-25533197 GCA_029718625.1 Synaphobranchus kaupii
GTGGAGAGCCAGACCTGCTGACCGGCCCTATACTGTGGGGCTGCGGTCCTGTGAAGGTCCGCCAGACGTTGGGAGCGGGAATTGGCGTGAAGGAGTGCGGTGCGTGTGAGTCTCCAAATGTTTTTACAACGAAGGACATGGGCCCTAACAGAGGGGACAGCTATCTCGGCCTCCTGGGTCGACAGAAGAGGGGGTTGATAGCCTAAAGCACACTCAAACGGGGATAGGCCAGTAGAGGCACTTTTAAGGGAGTTATGTGCGTACTCGACCCAGGGGAGAAAACGGCTCCAAGAGGCGGGATTGCGCACTGTAACGCACCGCAGGGCGGCCCCCAGGTCCTGGTTCGCCCTCTCTGCCTGACCATTAGACTGGGGATGGAAACCCGAGGAAAGACTAGGAGAGGCACCCAGGGCTGCACAGAACGCCCTCCAAACTCGGGAGGAGAACTGGGGCCCACGGTCTGACACGATGTCAGAGGGGATCCCGTGCAGCCTGACCACGTGTAGCACCAAGAGCTCAGCGGTTTCAAGGGCGGACGGGAGCTTGGGGGAGGGGTAACAAAGTGAACCGCCTTGGAGAACCGGTCCACTATTGTCAGAATGACGGTGTTACCTTCTGACAACGGCAGACCGGTTACGAAGTCCACACCAATGTGACTCCAAGGACGGCCAGGGACGGGGAGGGAAAGGAGAAGACCGGAGGGAGGCTGGTGGGAAGCCTTGCTCCTGGCGCACACCGAGCAGGCCAGGACGAAGGCACGGGTATCCCCTTTAAGGGTAGGCCACCAGAAACTCCTCCTGACGAGGGCGATAGTTCTGGCGACACCTGGGTGACATGCCAGGCACGAGGCGTGAACCCATTCGAGGACCTGGGAGCGGACGGAATCGGGGACAAAAAGACAGGAGTTAGGGTTATTGCGGGGGTCCGGTTGGGAAGTCTGGGCGGCCTTCACAATGCCCTCAATCTCCCAGGAGACCGCAGCCACCACACAGGAGGCCGGCAAAATGGGCTCCGGATCAGCAGGACTGGAGGGAGGGGAAAAAATGCGGGACAGGGCATCTGCTTTAATATTACGGGAACCAGGGCGGAAAGAAACAGAGAAATTAAAGCGTGCAAAAAATAACGACCATCTAGCCTGACGAGAATTGAGCCTCTTGGCAGATCTTAAATAAATGAGGTTTTGATGGTCGGTAAAAACAAGAAAAGGGGTACCTGCCCCCTCCAGCCAGTGGCGCCACTCCTCAAGAGCCAGTTTTATCGCCAGCAGTTCCCGATCCCCGACATCGTAGTTCCTCTCGGCGGAGGACAGCCTCCGGGAGAAGAATGCGCAGGGATGGAGCTTGCTATCAGAGGCGGACCGTTGAGACAGAATGGCCCCCACGCCGGTGTCGGAGGCATCCACCTCAACGACAAACTGCCGAGAAGTGTCAGGGTGAAGGAGGATAGGTGCTGAGGAAAACCGAGCCTTGAGTAGCTCGAAAGCTCGCTGGGCATCGGAATTCCAACAGTAAGGCAGGGCAACGGAAGTGAGTTTAGTCAGGGGAGCAGCAATGGAACTGTAATTGCGAATAAAGCGGCGGTAGAAATTTGCAAACCCCAGGAACTGTTGAAGGTGCTTGCGGGAGGTGGGTTGGGGCCATTCTGTCACCGCCTTGATTTTCACAGGGTCCGCCCGGATACTGCCCTCCTCGATAATGAAGCCGAGGAACGGGACCGTGGAAGCGTGGAAGGAACATTTCTCAGCCTTAACAAACAGCTGATTCTCCAACAGCCGCTGGAGAACCTCTCGAACGTGACGGACATGCTCCTGCGGGGATTGAGAAAAAATTAAAATATCATCGATATAAACAAAAACGCTCCTCCCTAGGAGGTCCCGCAGGACGTCGTTCACCATGCTCTGGAAGACTGCTGGGGCGTTAGTAAGGCCGAAAGGGACCACCAGGTATTCGTAGTGGCCCAACGGGGTATTAAAAGCAGTCTTCCACTCGTCCCCCTCACGGATACGCACCAAGTGATACGCATTCCGGAGGTCGAGCTTGGTGAACGTCACAGCTGGAGAGAGGGCTTCAAAGGCGGTGTTAATGAGGGGAAGAGGGTATTTGTTACGGATGGTGACCTGGTTGAGGCCCCGGTAGTCGATGCAGGGTCGCAGGGAGCCATCCTTCTTCCCAACGAAGAAGAACCCTGCACCGACTGGGGATGAAGAGGGACGGATAATACCCGAAGCGAGGGAGTCGTGGATGTATTCCTCCATGGCTAGTTTCTCCGGTCCAGACAGACTGTAGAGGCGTCCCGATGGCAGTTTAGCTCCAGCCAGTAGGTCAATGGCGCAGTCATACGGCCTGTGAGGAGGTAAGGACAGAGCACGTGATTTAGAAAATACTTGCGCGAGGTCGTGATACTCGCTGGGAACATTCGTTAAATCCGGTATAGGTTGCATGGAACAGGGTTTACTGGGCCCCGGAGGGGGTAGTGCAGAACGGAGACAGCTGGCTAGACAGTGGGCACTCCACGCCAGGATGCGACCGGCTTTCCAGTCAATATGGGGATTGTGGAGGCGAAGCCAGGTCTGACCTAAAACCAGAGCAGATTGTTGGGAGTTAATCAGTAATAGCTGAAGGGACTCCCGATGATTGCCAGATAGAATTAACTGGATAGGAACGGTGGAGTGGGTAACTAACCCCAAACTCCTACCGTCCAGAGCTAGAGCTGAAATGGGTGAAGTGAGACGTTCCGTGGGAATGCCGGCCCTCCTGGCGAAGGTGATATCCATGAAGCTGGCGTCAGCTCCGGAGTCAATTAGGGCCGAAGAAGATAGGGTCTTGTCCTTCCAAAGGAGAGTAGCCTTGAACATGAGGCGGTCCTGGGCAGCATGGTTGGGGACGATGGGGCTCGTCAGTACGCCCAGTCTTACTGGCGAGCCCCTTCTTTTGGGCGAATGGGACAGGAGGCGATCTGATGGCCAGGCTTGCCGCAATAGAAACAGGATCTGGTGCGCTGACGGCGCTGACGCTCCTCGGGATTGACCGCCACTCTGCCCAGTTGCATGGGCTCTTCCTCGGACCCGCCCGTAGGCGCCCGAGATCCAGTGATGGAGTGTGAATGAACATTAGAGACGACGGAGGGCGAATGACGCCCGGAACTTCCTCCCCGCTCCCGGGCCCGGATGCGGAGACGATTATCGATGGCTATAGCGAGGCTGATGAGGCTATTAAGGGAGTTGGATTCCTCCCGAGTGGCAAGCTGGTCCTTGAGTTCCTCGCTGAGAGCTTGGCGGAAAGCCCCCTGGAGGGAGGCGTCATTCCATCCTGACTCCGCGGCGAGGGTACGAAACTGAATGGCCATTTCTGCGACACTGCGGTTGCCTTGGCGAACTTGAAGCAGACGCTGGGTAGCGTCACGTCCACAGGTCGGGTGTTCAAACACACGTCGCATCTCTGCCGTAAAGGCTGCGAAGTTGCTGCATAACGGAGCCTGGCTGTCCCAGATGGATGTAGCCCACTCCAGGGCGCTCCCTCCCAGGCTGCTCATAATGAACGCGATCTTGCTGGAGTCAGAGGCGAAGGAGGAGGGCTGCATCCGAAACACTATGTCACATTTAAGTAGAAATTCACGACATCTCCCCAACCCCCCGCGATATAACTCGGGGTGTTGTACACGGGGCTCACGGCTGGAAGTGGGAGCCGGTGCCTCCGGATGGGGTTCGGGAGAGGAAGGAGTAGGGTTGGCTGGAATCCGTAGTAGCGGTTGGTGGAGCGAAAGTTGGGATACTTGCTCCGTGATGCCCCTAACTACTTCCAGCACATCATCCAAACGGCGACCCTGTTGGTCGCTGATCGCAGTTTGGCAGGAGAAGGCGTGGCGAATCTGTTCCAGATCGGCTGGGTCCATATTGTTGGCCAGTTCGTTCTGTTACGATCCTGATACGGGACGAACCCAAGTGCAACGACCAGGAGACAGATTACAGAAAGTGGAACTTTATTAAGCGTTGGGGTGGTCCCAAAGCTGTACACGGGAGCAAAACAGGTTAGTTAGTTAACACAGGATAGCGTCCAACTGAGGACTGCTCCAAGCCGGAGCTGGACTTGAAGAAACACGGACTGTTCCAAGCCGGAACTGGACTTGAACGGAGGTGTCTAAAACACCGGAACTGGACTGGAACTGGACTGGAAACTGGATCGGAACTGGACTGGTAACTGGACCGGAAGGTCCACTCAGGAAACGGGAACGGCACGGAACTTGTTCCAAGCCGGAACTGGACTTGAACGGAGGTGTATAAAACACCGGAACTGGACTGGAACTGGACTGGGAACTGGACTGGAAACTGGACCGGGAGGTCCACTCAGGAAACGGGAACGGCACGGAACTTGTTCCAAGCCGGAACTGGACTTGAACGGAGGTGTATGAAACACCGGACCTGGACTGGAACTGGACTGGAAACTGGACCGGAAGGTCCACTCAGGAACACAGGGGACGGCACGGAACTTGTTCCAAGCCGGAACTGGACTTGAACGGAGGTGTCTAAAACACCGGAACTGGACTGGAGCTGGACTGGAAACTGGACTGGAGCTGGACAGGAAACTGGATCGGAACTGGGCTGGAACAGGACTGGAAACTGGACCGGGTAGCTTGAGTAACCGGGCAGAAAGCAGAGGTTAAAGGCAGGGTGTTGTGACAGGACTGTAGCTGGTGAATGCACCGCCGAGTTGGAAGGTGCGGCGTAGCTCGGGCAATACTGGCGTAAGCCGGCTGGCATGCAGAGGTCCTGGTACTGCAACACGAGTACGGGAGGTACGTAACACGGGGAGGACAAACACAGCTGCGGGAAGACTGGAACTGCGGCGTCTGGAGGTTTTGAAGGGAAACAGGTAAATGCATGCAGCAGCGAAAGATTAGCAGAGATAGCTACCAGTCAGGAAACCAGGCGAACAGGTATGAACCAGCAGGTTCACAAACACTGGACCAGAAACGGGATACGAAACAAACACGGTAGGTTAGTCAACGAACTGGCGCTGAATAGCAGCCAGCCAGGGGTTTAAATGGTGCAGGAAGTGAAGGAGAAAACGAGAAACAGGTGTGATGTTAAATCAGGAGTGATTGCCGAAGCACAGCAGTGAGGAATGTGAGTAACGAGAGGGGCGAGTGATAGGCGGAAGCTAAAGTGGAAAATGAAACCAAAAGTACCCGAGGGAGACGCCCAGTCCACAGCCAGGAGGGAAACACGGACAAGGGATCCAACATGACACGGAAGGAAACAAGGAAAACATGGAAAACGGACAGGACGGGAACGGAACGTTACAGCATGGTCATCATAATCTATCATATATTTGTCTTTCTGTAGGGAAGGCCTGTTTTGCACATTGTCATACAGTACCACACATGGCAATACATAAATACACATCACTTTATACAGTGAAAAGTGCAACCATGTGCAAACTCCAAATCTAGCTGTTGTTATTGCAGAGACAAACTGTAGGCCTCAGATCTGGCAGGATCTCTAACTTGTAGGACACATTGTAAACATAAGCAAAGCTGTATACTTCTGTAATAACATGAAAATCACATGAAAGTGTGTGCATTTGTCAGCTTCCAACATGTCATTAGACAAAATGTTTGTTTTTTCAGTTGGTTAAATGTATTAAACAATATTTACCTCCAGGTTAAATATGAAAATGTAATATTGTGTGACCCAGTAAAAATAACTTTAAATGAGATAGATAATTTTTATGGTAGTTATTTCATCACCGCCTCTGTCTACCCATATATACATAACATGTTGTAATTCACTGTGGAAGTGTTTCATTGTCTTTCATTCTTTGTATGTGCATGTGTGTGTGTGTGTGTGTGTGTGTGTGTGTGTGTGTGTGTGTGTGTGTGCATGTGTGTGTGTGTGTGTGTGTGCGTGTGTGTGTGTGTGTGTGCGTGCGTGCGTGCGTGCGTGCGTGCGTGCGTGCGTGCGTGCGTGCGTGCGTGTGTGTGTGGCATTAGTAGCGTAATTGCTTGTTGTTTTTCTGCACCCAGGTCTGGAGAAGCTCCTGTGTCCAGACACAAACGGCAACCAAATTAACAAACAAAAAAAACATGATCTGTATTAGAATTCTGAAAGAAGTGGAATTGCATAGCTACAGTATGGTCATTTGTTTCCAGTCAAGGACGAAGTGTCCCAGTTTCAGAAGTGTGTGTGTGGGGGGTGGGGGTGGAGGGGAGGGGTGGTTGTGTTAGACCCTTTCTACCGTAGGGAGGGTTGGCCGCTCTAATGGATCTTGCCTCCAAACTGATTTCCTTTGGGGAATCTATCACTGCAGCTCTAGAATTGAGTGTCTGGAGCTCTATAAATGTATACAGTTTTTTCCTCTCTCATGGTGCTTCTACTCTCATTCTGCTTAGGATTTCCTGATTTCTAACTCTTGCATTCATTCACATTTTCGGGCAGTTGATGATTGTATTTATAAATGTGTTGGTATTGCATGCTAAAACACCTCACTTGACCTACAACATCCTGTGTCGTTTGTCAGCCAGCACCTGTGTCAGAGATAAATTTTAAAAAATCTTTAAACCTAAGACAAACCTTTTCTACTTTGACATTAGTCAATTAATTAGTTTCTTTGTGTCCTTCTTTCTAGGAGGGAGAGTAGTCAATACTCTTCATTTGGAGGAACCATGGGAAATATTTGCTGGTAAAAAAGCTCTTTGTTGAGGCCTCTGTGGGGAGGCAAAGAAGCTCTAGAACTTATTTGGAGAGTGTTTTTCCAAAACTCACTCAGCCCACTTTCACCGATTTTGAGAAAAATCGACATTTTTGTTTTATGCATGAAAAACACATTTTTATACTTAAAATAATAGTGTAAAAGTAAAACTGCAAATAACTCACAATTTATCAGAAAGATTATAACCCACCTTGAAAAATATGGTTTATCAAATCTGGACTTTTGGAAAAACACTCTTAAGGCACTTTGGAACGTGGTCATGCATAGTTTCTTTCATAAAGGGGACCCTTAGAGTGACATACCCATGTGTTTCTTAATTCTATGACTCTCTCTTTGGGGAAACAATTAGTGCAAATTAATTTTTAGGCTGAAATAAGCTTAAAATTGTCCTTATTTTAATGTTGCTGTTTACATAGTTTGAGTTTGTAGATTTCTGGTTTGTGGGAAACTTCTTGGGATGGCATGGTATGTTGGAAGTACAACATATTCTACTTCTGTCAGCATTGCATGGAGAAATACACAAGAAAAAAAATTTATTGGTTCATTGTCCCGCAGCTGTCAATCATGCACAGATGTTCCAGCCATTGAAACCATGTGTAATGGGGCGTGACGTGTGAGGTGGGAGGAGCCAAACGCAGCAAGGGGAATCCTAAAGCCCTAAGGCGGGATACCCCGCAGATAAGGGAGGAGACAAGACAACGAACAACGAACACCAATAAGACGCTACTAACAGGCTGACTGTCACACACCAAATAGAGCGCAAGGACAGGATTCTGAACAGTAAGAAATAATACGTGCCCTATCTCGGTAATGACACAAGAACGGGCGAGTAGCGTAAGAACCAACATAAAACACAGTCAGAAAATACTGCAAAATAATACGATAGAAGCTGAGGAAGCGAAAGTAACAGATCCAATGTTCCAGGGCTAGTAACATAGGCTAGCAGTCAAATGAGAAAAATAAAGAGGGTAAACACCCGATCTCCCAGGGGGAAGAAACATTTTACAGGCGAGCCGAACGGAGCACCGTCGTCCCATAACTTCACTATCCATAATGACTAACGCAAGCTTACTCGAGAACACACGCCCTAGCCTCTCAGTAAAGAGATATGTAACGAGACAAAATGGAACAGAGAGCTAACGTTCCGAGGCTATATTAAGAACCACGCAGTCAAACACAAACATGTCCACAAACACTGCAAAATAATAAGAAGCTGAGGAGGCGAAAGGAACAGATCCAACGTTCCAGGACTAGTATCATAGGCTAGCAGTCAAATGAGAAAATAAAGAGGGTAAACACCCGATCTCCCAGGAGGAAGAAACATTTTACAGGCGAGCCGACGGAGCACCGTCGTCCCATAACTTTACTCTCCATAAAGACTAACGCAAGCTTACTTGAGAACACAAAAGCCCAAGCCTCTCAGTAAAGAAATATGAACGAGGCGAAATGGAACAGAGAGCTAACGTTCCGATGCTATAATAAGAAACACGCAGTCACACACAAACACGTCCACAACATCGCCCAAGCTCCACATAAGGAGACACACACCCAGAGAACGAAACAGAACAACAGTTCCCAACAAAATTGTCTCGCAGGTAGAAATGGCGAACAGGACAGCTGCAACAAAAGACCTACGCAAACATAATAGCAAGCACTGCCTCAATATAATATAAATAACCCTGACTCACAACAAAGGGGAAACGTAGTCCACGAGGAGACAAAAACAGGGAAACAAACGTACCAAAGCTACTAACTGGCACACGAGATGGGTAACTAAAAAGCCAGCAGGCAATAAGCCCTGCCTCAGCAATGAGGCGATAAAATAGGCTAGTAGCCCAAATGGTACGAATAACTAACACCAATAAATGAAACCCTAAAATCAGTAAGATAATAATGCCCTGTCTCTTAGTAAAAACCTACCACGTAGATAAATACAAACAATACTCCTCTCGCCTTCTCGGAAGAAAGCAGACAAAGAGAGGAGAAAGAGACATAGAAAGGCAAACACTAGGCAAACGGACTAAAAAGGAGAAACCAGGAAGCGAGGACTGAAAAGAGCCAGGGGGGAAGAGTCCGAATAACTACGTCCACATAGGCAGATACGCCAGGGGGGACGAGTCCAAATACCTACTTCCACATAGGCGAGTCCCGCATAACTCCAACTAACCACAACGGAGCAAAACAGTCTCCTTAAAAACCTAGACCGAAAATAATACTGACTTACATACAAAGGGCTGAAATCATACCACACACAATACAGCACAATACACCACAGTACAAACAATCAATATAGAAGCCCCGATAAAATGAAACGGAAGGCTTAAATAGCTGTGACCACGCCCAGGTGTAAATGCTAACAGAAGGTACGCAAACCCAGCAGGGCGGAGCAAGCATCTACCAAAAGGGCAGCGCCCCCGCGTGGCCACCGAGGAAAACGACCGCACAGGTAAACAGGGCCAAAACCATGACACCATGACAATCCAAACCAAAAACAATATTATGTTGATTGGTTTGATGTTCCCGAAATATTGCCCTCCTGGTACAAATATGTCTGGTGTGGTGTATCTGTTAGTCTTGGAGGCATGCCTTGCTACTACCTGTGGAAATTACGTCCAAGAGTAGACTGATTGTGTGAGGGTAGAATTGTTGTGCTCAAAAAAATCCACCCACAGTGCATTTATTTTGGCAACATTGGATCAAATACTGTACAAGTGAGTACATCCATCAACTTGGTGCTACAGTGGTGCAAACATCAAGAGAGATTCAAAATGATGTTTTAGCAGAATGTAAACTAGCTAGCTTGCCGTAACAAATAATACTGCAGTGTTGACTGTGGTTACCAGACTTACTTAACTAAACCTGGTTTCAGTGCAAATAATATTACTATCTTGAAAGCCCAATTTCAAAATTGCATTAGCCTACGCCAGGTAGTGTTAACTTTCAACACTTTCAAATGGGTCGATCTATTGTTTATATTGTTTGACCTGGTTGGTCTGGTCTTCGTCTGGACCTTGGTTTTGGGGGGTCGTATCTTGGTCAGGGCATTGGTCTCGAGGGGTCTGGTTTTGGATTTGACTCCAACTCTGATTCCAGCTGGCATGATCAAAGTGTACTGTATCAGTTCCATTATAAATCACCTAAGTGTATTTTTTCAATCAACACTGGCACTATGTACAGTATATTTACATTATAAATCCAGTTTAGGTCCATTTGTTAGGTCCAACTAAATATTCCTACTAAAGTGGCTGTAATAATTAGTCAGAAAAATCTATATGTGCTTTCAACTTTACTTCTTCACCACTGAAAGATCAATGCAAACCAGAAATCCAGCTGTTCTCAAGCCACAAAAATACCCAATGGATGTTTTATTTATTTTTTTGCTTTTTTTGGGGGGGGGGGCGTCAGTTGTTTCAGGCTGTCTTCATGGCAGCGTGTGTCCAGGCTCTGTGTTAGTAAAAAAAAGTATGGCTTTCAAAGCCGACTGTACTGCCCAGCCATCACTTCAACAAATAGCTCAATTTGATGGTTATCACACCACAGGCCTCTGACCTTAAAAGTGTTTTTGACAGTGCCGTCATCACAGGATTATTTATAGCCTCAGTATTTCATCTTTGTTACATCATGTGCTTTTTTCACTTTCACCACTGGTTGTCCACTGGTTGCAGGCACCCATGTAAAATGTTTTATTACTCTCACAGGGGATATTCCCCTTGATGTTTCCTTGTTTAATCTCTGCTTTTTCTGCCAAATCAGTCTTTTCCCTATAGTTTTGGTACTCATCATTCTCCTACATGCTGTGGGACTTTGGTGTAAAGATTGTAAATCACAGCTTTGCTTAGGCCAGATATTTTTACATCTCTTGTTGTGTTGCATAATTTTGGCACCTTGAAAATGTGCCATAGTTCTATTAACTACTCTTTTTCAAGACTTGGCAACATTCTGAGTGCTCCATTTAACATCAACAATGACTGCCTTTTAAAGACAAATCGGTTACTCCTTCCTCAGCCGGATAATAAAGGAGTAGTCATTTGTTTTCTAGCTGGCTGATATTACTGCAGTTCATGGGTGTGTGAAATAGTTTCCTTTGCCCAGATCTTTGGTTTAGAGAATTATCCTTCAAGTATTATGGTATGGTACACTGGCCCTGAAGCAGGCACCATTAGCAGAACCTTCTCCATACTGTCTGACTGCGCCCACTGTTGTACGATTTGTAATTGCTGACTTAGGGCCCTATTTTCATGACAATGAAAATTATGTGCAAACACGCCTGGGTGCAGGTGGGATTGCTAGTTTTGTCTCCCTCAAACGGAATATTTGTCGCTTGCGCCAGGTTTGGTAGCTTCATGGTCTGCAGTAAACCCGTTTATGTCAACATGGGTTAGGTGCTGCTATAGGGGGCGTGTCAATAGAAACATTCGGTGGGCATTAATGTGTTTAGTGGGCAATAATGTGTTTTGCGTTTTAACCCCTGGGGTCAGAAGGGGTTTCATTTATTTGCATTCATTGTGTTTTATTTTTTTTATTTTGGTGAAATTTTTAATCAATCTGGTCACACAATATACTGTTTGAAAGTTTTTAAATGTGCAATTCTATCTCTATAAACTATTTTATGGTCGCAATGTTATGGTGACAATGGCTCCTTATTTTGTAACATAACAAAAACAGGCTTGATCAAAATGCTGACTCCTTACATTCTATGTGTTCTGGAAATCCACAGACTCACGGTAAAGTCGATATCCTTATCTTGGCAATAAATAAATATTTTAGGCAACAAAAAACTTCCACTGTGTTTGAGCTTCTGTTACTTTTGTTTCAGTAATACTTCTTCGAGTAATTCTGACTCTTGGAGTACAAACTCATGAGGCTTACCTTACAGAAGAGACCAGGATTATGCCTGTAGTCAAAGGGGTTCAAGATCAGTAACCATTTTATTTTTATTTTTATTACCATTTTATGTTCAAAAAAGGTGGTGCTTGAGAAGCATTTAAAACAACCCAGACGAACACTTCCATATTGTGTTGTTTTGGTGCCGTTATAAATGCCTGATGTGTTCATACATTCATGCCTATGACACAAAACACAGATGCAAGAAATACTTAGTTTATTTCAATTTGACTATTTGGCGACAATGTCGGCTATTTAGGCATTACACCTGTATGGAGTTAATCAGTGTGAGCTACTTGAATGAGAGACTATGGGAAGGAAGGAATATGGGAGACCGGCTCTAAACCCATAGTGTAAGATACACATTTGTTAAATGCATGTAGGTGTCTTGGTTTTTGTTGCAAATGTAAATTATATAACTGTCACTACAGTAAAATGGAGTACATAATGGGATGGCGTATCATGGTGGCGCAACAGGCAGGACATTTAAAGTGGCTGTTAGGGGACAGTAGCTATCCATTAAAATTGTGGCTACTTACTCCATACATTGAGCCCAGAACACACTGACAACTATCTTTTTATGTGTGCATTGGGAAGGGCTAGGTCAATGATTGAGCAAACCTTTGGAATGTTGAAAATGCATTTCAGATGTTTAGACCGGTCAGGTGGTACATTACAATATAGCCCTCAGAAGGTCAGTGCATTCTTTGTACCATGCTGTATTCTGCACTACATAGCGGTGATAAAGTAGTACGATGGTTATAAAAACTGGGCTTATAACCTAGGTTCAATTCCCAGGTAGGATGCTGCTGTTGTACCCTTGAGTAAGGTACTCAGCCTGAATTGCCTCAGTATACTGTATATCCAGCTGTATCAACAGATGTAACGAAATGCAAAAGCTGCGTGGAAAAAAATGCAGGATAAAGCATGGACAGGTTGGCTGCGGAGTTGTTTCTCTGGTGAGTGTACTTGTGCATTCATCTTATGAAGTACATGTCTGAAATGAATTAAACTTAGTTGAAGTGGTATTAAACAAAAATTGACAGCAAAGAAACAAGCACTGGCATATACATGGAAAATATATTTGAGGGGGAAATAACGCATAACGTATAATAAAGTTAAAAAAAAGTGAAAATGTGAAAATTTATATTGTGTTTCTGTTTGCCGCTTGCTTCTGTTTTTGTGTTTTGTCTGCTGTAGCTATACTTGTGTTAGTTTAAGATGCTGTGTGTTTTGAGTGCTTGCGAGTAGTTTTGGTTGAATTCTATAGCAACACGAGAATGACCATGTGCATTTTAGCTTCCCAAGGGGCGGCACATTGTGGCACTTTTGTTAAACTTGTTTGAACCATTCTATAGTCAGTGTGTGCATTTTTCTGCTTGGGATTACATCTTGTGAAGCCAGATTTTTGTAAATTGTCTCCACAAAGCCAGCTCATCTGTCCCCTCCTATTCCCTGGCTAACCGATTGAATATGTGCAGACAGAGCCAAACTACGAGCGGCAGGAAGGAAATGGAGGAACGCCAGATCCCTGGACAATGTGTCAATCTTACACTCCCACCTGGTCTCCTTCTCATCTACATTTGCCTCTGCTAAATCTGCCTTTTTTGGAATCCAATCTGCTCCTTATAACCCAGAAAACTGTTTTCCACATTCACCTCTCTTTACCTCACCCCATCCCATCCCCCCTCCTCTCTAACCACAGATGATTTTTCTATCCGTCTTTGAAAATAAGGTCTATGTCATCTGCAACTCCTCATCCCTTCTCTTACATCTCTTCCCAGAAGCTAACCTATTCTCCTTCTCAGCCCTCTCACAACTCCAAAACTCTTTACCTCCTAACATCCCACTGCCCTACTATCTGTTTTTTTACCCTATTCTTTCCCCCTCCTTCTAGCTGGCTGATATTACTGCAGTTCATGGGTCTGTGAAATTGTTTCCTTTGCCCAGATCTTTGGTTTAGAGAATTATTCTTCATGTATTATGGTATGGTAGACTATACTACTTCAGAGGTTCTTTTCATCTTCTCTCTTGTCAACTACCCTTTTTTAGCCTGCACTGTCCCTGCTCCCCTTAAGAGGGCCCGTGCACGTAATTACTGGTCTGTCTCACTCCTCTCACTTTTATCTAACAGTCTTGAATGTACAGTTTGCAATCAACTGTCTCTCCATCTCCAACAGAATCTCTTCTGAGACTGCTGTCTGTACTGCCACAGAGTCTCTTCACCCGTCTAGAACTAAGTCACTCATTCAACACTATCAACCACTGTGTGCTTCTCTCATCCCTTGTGGAGATGGGAGTCTCCCGCTCTGCCCTGTTTTGCCTCATATCTTGCAGACCAACCCTACCAGGTGATCTATCCACTCCCTAGACCTATTCTTGACCAGTGTCCCACGGCCCTTGTAATTTCTCATCTAGAATATTTAACCTACCTAACTTCACACATGGCATGCTGCTTTTGAACACCCTTCACTGGTGTCTAGTGGCTGCCTGCATTTTATTCAAATCTCTTAAATCCCTCTTATTTGCATCGCAAAATTGTGCACAATTTATCAGCATTATTTAAAATGTTGTCTTTGTTCTCTGCACTCACGCTCGGAGAATATCCATGGCAGGTTGCTGGTTATGCTGAAAGCTAACGTGGTAGTTAACAGAGTAGGCAGAGTAATCTTTTTTTGCTAAGTGTACTTGGTGATTAAAACACATTTTTCTAAATATATAAATTTAATATATTGAATTTATCATTTAATCTCCCGAAAATGATGTGAAGAAGCTGTGTGTTTATCTGCCAATGGATTATTCAGATTGTTGGCACACTTTTTAATCAAGGACAATGAATGAAAACAGGTTGAAACCAAAGTTTAAAGAGAAGTTTGATACCACTAATTCCAGTATTAACTCTGTTTTAGAGGGAAATAACAGTGTGATAAGTCTTCATAGCCTTTATTTATACAGGGAAATCACATTGAGACACTATAGGGGCCCTATCTTACACCCGGCGCAAAGCGGCGCTAACCCAAATGCAAGTGTCTTTGCTATCTTACACCAGGCTCTGGGTTCATTATGACGCCTTGCGCTCACGTCGTTTAACTACCATGTATTCTTGCGCCCGTTGCAAGTGAACTGGGCGTGTTGGTCTTAAGATGAGGAGTGGCCAGGATTATTTTTGGCGTATTGCTATCTTGAGCCAGCGCTTGCGCTAGAACCACCACAAACCTGGTCTAAATTCATGTCGCAGTTGTTTACATGTTATTTTAATGGCGCATGTAAGTGCGTCTACATAGGCGTGTGCACAACGGGTGTACCCTCCTGTCTATTACACACAGGGGCGCGCACAAGCATGACTAAAATATCAAGATTACAATGTGAAATATTATTATTGTGTAGGCTATATCAAAAAATGCATAATAATAAAAGGGTCCATAGGTCCACATAGCCTACCTTTCCCTCAGCGAAGGGGAATGCCTTAAAGGGATAGTTCGGAATTTTGGACATAATGTCTCAATTACGACTTACCCATGATGTAGTTGATTGATGGAAACCATTTTCAGATAATTCCATGCTGTCCCTTCTTTTGGACATACACACATTGCTAATGCTAGCGCAACTCTAAGGTATCGAGTATCATCCATTACCAAATGCACTTAAACACTCCACAGTGCACCCAAAGCAAATAAAATACGACGACAGTCTATCGGGGTTATTTTCAGTGATTATACCATCATTTTTCAAGTCAAACTATTGTTGAAGCCTTTACTTTGTGCTCACCTAAATTCTCAGTGGAAGTATGGCAGCGGAGCTAGTTGTAGATTAGCCAGGGTATCTGCCTGTAGGCTATCTGCTGTACTCCACAGTTGCCGACACAATCCGTTTTGCCGAAAAGTTACATATTTTGGTAGACAACAAGTCAGCTAAACACAAACATGCTACAGAATAACACAGCATATACAAGCAAGCACACTGGCTACCAATTTGCAGGAAAAGTTTGACCACTTCCATGACTTCCCAATCGTGGCAACTAGCTAGCTAAATTGAATAGATAGATCACGCATGCAATCATTTATTAGTTACCTGCTCGTCAGTTGTTTTCAGTGCATGAAGAAAAACAGGTGATGGCAGAGCAGTCTCCTTCAGTAGAGGGTGTCCCGACCGTCCTTTTTTGATTTTCACATAGTCATCCTCCGCGAAATGGTCACTACACACTTAACTTTTTTAGAGTCTCAATTGGTGACATCCATGCGAGCAGCAAGAAGCCACAGCTGTTTTCTTTGTTGATCTTCCACTCGAAATCGGTGAAAACTTTGTGGTGCCCATTTTTTTTTTTTGTATGATTTCAACAACCTTGAACAACCTTGTCCAAAAGAAGGGAAAGCATGGAATTATCTGAAAATTGTTTCCATCAATCAACTACATCATGGGTAAGTTGTAATTGAGACATTATGTCCAAAATTCTGAACTATCCCTTTAAATTGCTTTCAGCCCACTCCATCAACATCCAGGCGATGTGCGATGGTACGGGACAATGGCTATCCATTAAAAAGGACCTGGTAACACCTCTATCAAGCCTAATGCGCGAATTGTCATTTACACCTAATGCGTGAATTGTCATTCAATGGAAAACTCGGCACAGCAATAGACGGACATTTGAGTTCTGAAAATACAATACAGCTCTGTTTATCTAGGAATACAGCCTGTAAGTAAATAGAATGGTTTGTGACTGAAAAAAGTTCAAAACCTTGTCCAGTGAATATTGCATGTATTGTTTTTCAAATAGCCTAGGCTACATCGGATTCACTGTGCATAAGGTTTTTTCGATAGCCTATGGTTAAAAAACGGAGATAAATGTCACCATGTTAACTAAATTGTAACCTTAGCTATTCTTCGTCCTTTGTATTTTTTTACTTACAGTGACCAGGTTTCCATACTCTCAGCTTATTAAAAGTCAGCTGATTTCACCTGTTATTCCATAACTGAACAAAACGATTTTAAAGAGAACTAAAAGTCTAATTAGAAACGAAAACAAATTTGCAGCACGTTACACAATTCATTCGCAATTAATTTTAATGCCATTCTCTGCATGTGTGCTGCGTGTTCTCTGTTTCCCCTGCTGTAAGTCGCACGTTTCACGGTCTTCCTGGGAAAGTGGATTGTTTTAAAGGATTACGCTACGAGTAAAACGGGTTGGTCACATTTCCATAAACAGGACATTATTAAACAAGGGGAAATATGCGTGAACATATGGGTTGCCAACCTGACAGCTTTATTGTATTTAGTGTCATCATTAAGGCAAAATAACGGTATTTATGTTATTAATCAATATTACTATGCAGGTAGCCTAATGAACTTCGGATGAAGCTTGAACTTCGAGAACTCCATGAGAACAGCCTCATGGAATTGATGTTTGACACTTTCATTGCATAATCAAACGAAATTCGCTGAACAAGCAGGCTAATTTGGCGTCTTCTAAGGTGAGACTGAAGCCATTGATAGCTTATTCTCAGCTGTTGCAGGTCCTTTTAACTAAATTTAACCGCATATATTTTGTAAAATAACAGCCCTGTCGGGAATTACCGGGAACTCATAGGCTAATGGTTAGTCCGAATAATATTGATCATACTCCATTTGGCCTATTCCTTGATCACACTAAACACGCACAAGCATGTCTGTTTCGCCATCATAAGCAATCCGCCAAGGTGGAAAAGCAGGCTTTTAAAGGGAATGGGATATGACATTTTGATTGGTTTATTGCATGTCACGCCCAAGACACACGTAAGCGACTAGGTTCAGCCCATTTGCACCTTGCGCCGTGCTTAGCACCCAAAAAACACGCCCGTTAAAATAGCTAAAGTGGACTTGGACACGCCCAAAATGGACTTTACGCCATGCGCTTAGACCAAGCGCCAAGATCGCCAAGATAGAGCCCTAGGTCTCTTTTCTAATGGAGCCCTGGTTACAAAACAAAACTATTTCTATTTTGTTGTTGTGTTCTAACAATCAAAAGCTAAGGTTACAAAGATTTTAAAAAACGCCCCTCCCCCAACTGTAACTCCTCCCTCCTCCCCCCTTCTGTCTGTGTTCTCTCACTTGAGCCCAATTTGCGTTTTTTGAAATTGCGCAGTGGGCGGAGACAGGGTTTACTACCCCTTTAAATACAATCTAAACATGATGTCTGGGCACTTGATGATGTGCAATTCTGAACAGAGTTTTGGCTGTATAGCTGTTAAAGTACAATGAAGCAAGGGGGCTGAATACTTAAGGAATTGATTGTTTTCGGTTTTATATTTATAAATAATCTGGAACAAATTGTAGATTTTACTTTTCACATTGACATCGTAGAGTTGCTGAATACCAGCAAAAAAAAGGAATTTTTTATCAAATGTTCCTACACAGCAATATATGAAAAGGTCTAAGGGGGCTGAATACCTTTTCAACTCACTGTATGCCTTGTAAATTGTTTCCGTTACTCTCTCAAGAAATACTTTGAAAGATAGGAAATTGGTAGCTGTCTCACATCTTTCCCAGCATGAATTGAAGCCCATTGTCTGATTAACTGACACTTAATGACACTTAATGAATGCAAAGGTTAATTACCTTAAATGAGCAAAACCTCAGAGGAAAGAAATACCTGATTAAACGAGCTTGCAATAAGGTTCATTATTACTTCATCAAGGAAGAAATAATGTGAATAAGCAGACGCCCTACCACTATGAAGTTTGGCTCCCATTTTTGTGATTGTTAGTATAAAACTCAGTACAGTATCAAATTTTTCTTCAGTGTAAATACTCATAGTAAATACTCATCAATTTATTTAGAAAGTACAGTGAAGAAAAATGAGACATGGAGGTTTAAACTGACAATTATTTATGGAATTAATTACGTATGGAATTATGGAAGTAGAGGGATCCAGAGGATTTGTGGAATATAAAGTATGCTTGTCAGTAGCTCCATCTGTATGCATGCACATTTTTTAAGTACAATATTATAAAATAGAGATTTTTTCCCTTCATTTTACTCTACAACTTTCAGCACCATCAGAGTAGCCAGTGTGTGCTGGTCACCTCACTGCTTTCCATTCTTCTCTGTCCACTAGTGTCAATAATGTCCAGACTGTTCTGTCATTATGAATTTCCCGGTGGTATTCCCAGTGATTGACAGGCTTCCAGTGCAGAACATGAGCATTCATGTGCCCTTGATGCCACCTTTCCCCTTGATTGCCTGGGAATGGTTTGCCTTCACTGCCACTCAGATCAGGATAAGCAGCTTCTGATGATAAATGAATGATGAATGAAGAGGGGAAGTTCTCCTTTTCTATAACCTTGGGACTGTCACTCATGCAGTAAGACAAAGAGTGGCTTGCAGTAATTATCAAAGCAGCCAGACATAGGCTTACCCACTGCCATGTCAAATAAGGGAGTATTCCAGTGATAACGACTCCACTGCCCTTGCAGAGGCAATGATAAAGGCCTGAAGATTAAGTGTCCTGTGTTCAATTTGGCTGGGTAATCGCAGTTTAGACCATGCAGCCACATTTCAGTGTGCCTCTGACTGGAGTGCAGACACAGCCAACTTGCCCAAATGCTAGTACAGTCTGAGTGTGTTAGCAGCTAACACAGGGACAGATGGCATTAATGCCGTAAAAAGGCCACACCCAGTGTGTCAGTAGCCCCGGATAAATATTAATTCAAAATAGGCCATGTTCACCTTCGATTTACAATATTTTTCCTTCTTCTTCTCAAATTGTATTGTTTACCATATTTCACTTTGTTACACAAAAATGGTCACCTCTTCAGAGCTAGGGATATGTTTTACTGGAAATGTAGTCTATAGACACTTTCAGAACAGGGAAAATGTTTCCACAAAGCATATATAAGGATAGCGTGCACTGACTCCATCATTATCAAAGACAGGAGAAATATCTGTTAAATAGCTACAAGCCAGCCCCATTGTGACCTAACCGCCATCTGTCAGTAGTGTGATAGGTAGTAACCCCTAGCTCTGAAGAGGGAAACATTTTTGTGAAGCAAATTAAAATATGTTGTTTCTTTGACACATCTGTTGATACTTACAGAAAAAATATAGTTAGATGTAATCATGAAATTGAATGGACCCAAAAAGCCAACTAGCTATAGATAATTCTAGATTTGCCTCAGTCTTATAAAAATATTGTGGAGCACCTACACTTCCACAAGTGATTTAAAAAACAATGGAAATTAATTATGCTTACAATATAAGGAGCCTAAAAACACAAATCTGAGAGATAACAAGAAGAAATAGTATTGTAAATCAAGAAAAAAATTGCCTATGTTGAATGAAGGTCAACGGGGAATGTCACCGTATACTGACTGTGGACATGGCCTTGTTCTGACGTTAATGCTGTCTGTCCCCATTGCTGAAAGTGGCCATTAGATATCCAAGGACAACAATGGGGCAGTTGCTTTGCTCACCTTTACTGTACCAGAATGACATCTGATGCACTGAGCATCACACATGGAACAGCTGTCAAATCCTACCTCTGAGCGCACATGTAGCATCCTAGGAGGGTGAGCTTTGACTGCGTATGGAACATACTGAGCTTAATACTGCTTAGCTAAAAGATTCTGCGCCTGAATGCTCAACATGGCCACTGGGAACAGCCTAAGCCACAGTGACACACTAGTCTCACGCAAGCTTACTCATGTTGCAGCGTGCAGTATTAAAGAGATACTCAAACAATAACGCCTCTGGTCTAATAACACAAATGTAGGACTCAAGCCGGTTATAACCGTACAGAGCTTGATATTTTAGATGTATGCTGATGCTTAACGAGGACAGTTTAGGAATACGGCTAATATCAGTGTACAATCTGATATTCAGTGGATGGTAAATATTACAATTCAATTTTAGACATGTACATGTAGTCATTTAGCAGGCACAGTTAAGCAGAGTGCCTTTCAAAAGTGTTCACACAATTTCAGACAAGGAGTAGACCATGATCAACGTTACAATTTTGAATCAAGTGAACATTATTAATGGCTCTAATGGAGGCTCTTGTTGACCATTTGCCAGTGTGACAGTTTGTTACAAATTGTTTAATCAGTATGTGTGTGGCATACTGCACCATTGAACCAAAGACGTATCTGCGAACCTTGGGTGACGCTGTCCCTTTATTTTGACTGTTTGTAGTTGAATTTATCATTGATTCGTCTTCTGAAGCGGGTTGGCTATGCCATGCCCCTTAGTAATGCTGACGTAAAAGCAGGAGAGGGTCATATCAACCTTGTTGAGGAGAATTAGATCTGCTCCCGCTCCTTCACCCCTTGACCTCTCCTTGCCGCCTGCATCATTCCCATAATGTAAAAAAAACAGATGCCATGAATTGTGAGTGAATGGGAGGAAATTTATCTATGGATGTTTGGAAAATTAATTTGTTTTTATTTACTGTGTTCCATTATTCTGTTAGCTGTTTCAATTTATTTAAACCCTCAATGGCTTAGTCCTTGATATCAGTCCTGGGGACTTGCTTTTTATTACCTGGATTTATTGGGGCATGTGCTGTAATTTCAGTCAAACTGAAGCCTCACTCAGCCTATTTTATTGCCTGTTTTCATCTGTATTTCATAACATTTGGGGTCAGTTAGTCACTTATAACATTGCACAAACCTTTACATGCATACTGCTTGTAAGCCCTTGCCTTCTCACTGAATTGCAGTTAAACAGTCACAATAGATGTGGCATGCGGTCTTTGTGGCAATCTAATTGTGTGTTTTGTTTTGTTTAGTATAAAGGGAAAATGCACACCATTCAACATCAAGTCAGCATTTCCATCAATGCATAGAGTGCCAAAGTTATGAACACAACCCGTTTCCAACTTTAGTCCCTTGGCAGGTAACCTCTTGAAATTAACTCTTCCACACTGGAATTAACTCTCCTCACTCTATAAATAAACTCTGCTCAAAGTAATGGGTAATTAGGCTATTAGTAGAGTTTAGCTAAGTCCTTTCAAGTTGATCATTGTGTCATGTAGGGTTACTGAAGCTTGTGTTGATTCAGAGAACAGGCCTGTGTAGAGCCTTGTGGATTGTCATTCATTTAGCTTAGAAAAAATAATTATTTACTCCTGTAGTGTTAATAGATAGATATTATTAGATATTATTTTTATTTCAACCTAAGTACAGGTTTCAGACAGTCATAGTGTTTGGTCGTTTGAAGTTATGGACACATCTACGTTGCAAATGTATTTTTCATTTATTTTTGCCAGCATAAATTGCATCACATTTTTGTATGTCTCAAAGGCTCCAGGCTATTTGATCAAAGGGTAATTTTTACAAAAAACCACCTTCATAGGTAATAAAGGTAACATTGAGTCGAAAGGCAGAAGTATCATACACATAAAAACGGAATCAATGCACTTATGTAATTAAGTACATGGCAATACAATCCAGTATTGCAGGCACAGTATTTTTTTTCCATTGTTTATATAACGGCTGCTGGTTAAACGTGTTATGATAAACATCCAGGTGCAGAGTATATATATGTGATACTACAAGTTACAAATTACAAGAGAAAGCAGAGCTAAGTGATTGTCTGGACTTTAGCAGCACCGTCAATTTAAGTTTTTACAAATTAACTCTTTCTGTTCATTTGGAGACAATACTGAAATAGTTTTTGCCAATGATTTAACGATTTTGATGCTTTGAGTTGAACTGGACTATCTTTCTCTTCCTAACTGACTCTCATTCCCTACTCCACTCCTCACCTCACCTGACAGGATTCCAAGCCTTGGTCTCAAGGTGACTCAGAGCATCTGGAAAAATGTATGAAGTGTGAGGTAATTTATTAAAAACATGGGTGTGATAAGAATGCTCACCACCATTCTATGAATGGTGCACTGTGATGTTCTTCAGCTGGGAGCATGAGATTATTAACTAGCTGGGTGTGTGTATATATTTGTGTGTGTGTGTGTGTGTGTGTGTGTGTGTGTGTGTGTGTGTGTGTGTGTGTGTGTGTGCGTGTGCGTGCGCGTGCGTGCGTGCGTGCGTGTGTGATTGTGTGTGTGTGTGTGTGTGTGTGTGTGAGAGAGAGAGAGAGAGAGAGAGAGAGAGAGAGAGAGAGAGAGAGAGAGAGAGAGAGAGAGAGAGAGAGAGAGAGAGACTGCATTGCACACAGTAGTCCTCGAAATTGAAAGCAGTACATCTTGTGTTTCTTATAGACACACAGGGATAGAGGATTAGGTTAGGGGACTGGAGCATGGTATAGGCCATTACTGATTGCAGTGCTTTAGATCCATCATGGATGCTAATTTGATGGGGCAACCAGGCAACCACATTGAATGAAAAGTAAACCACCATCCAATACAGCTCACCAAATGAAACAAAAATTTCAGACAAATGTAAATGCTCATTTATACAATACCCTCCAAAAGTATTCACACCCTTAATAAAGATGAAGAAAAAAGACTATAAAATTAAATAACACAAGTACTGTACTATATTTTAATTCTCAAACATGGAGAAGTTATTTTACTTTAATAATGATTAAGTGGAATCAACTGGAATAGCACTTCTCAAATTATACATGTATTTCCCATTAATATACGTCACAATTATTCACACCCATTTTCAGTACTTTTTGTAATCTTCCTTTGTAATTACACATTATTTTTTCTTCTTCTAGTGTTTTGTGAGATCAGTAAACATATTAGGGGAGAACTTTGAGCATTCCTCCATAAAGAATCTTTCATAATATTTCAGATCCTACAGTCTGCACTTGTGGGCTGCCCTCTACGATTCAAACCACATATTTTTGATGGGTTCAGGTCTGGAGACTGAGATGGCCATTGCAAAACAATAATTTTGTGGTTGATTTTGAAGTATGCTTGAGATCACTGTCTTACTGAACTTGTGGCCAAGTTGGAGATTCCAAGCAGAAGGAACTATGTTTTTGGACAAAATGCCTTGGTACTTGATGGACACCATGACCTTAACAAAAGCCGCTGGACAAGTAGATGCAAAACTACCCCATAAAATCTCAGATCCAGCAGTATATTTCACCACAGTCATGATGACCATCTCAACATAAGTAGCCTGTCCTGCTTCCAACACCAAAGCCATTGTTGTTGTGCATGGACAAAAATCTAATTTTCTGTCCCATTTGACCATAACACCTGGTTCCAATCAAAGTTCCGATGTTGTTTAATTACAGATGCTTATTTTTCTTAGTTTCCCTCAATAGAGGCTTTTTTTCTGGTAACTCAAAAGCCTATTGATATGGAGTTGTGCCTAATGGCAAATTTGTCTCCCCAAGATGCAATACATTTTTGTAGATCTGTAACTGTGTCATGTAACTGGATTTTTCTTTGCCTCCACACTTATCTGCCTCACTGTGCATGGAGTCAAGATGCACTTGTGTCCTCTACCAGGGAGGTTTGCCATTGTTTCAGTGTTTTGTTTTCTTTCTTCTACTGACCTAGTCGTGGAAAGTGGTATCTTTAGTTTGTTGTTTGTTTATAGCATTTTATAGGTGAAGGTCAATAGTACTTTATCTTGTTTCTTTGGAGAGTTCTTTGCCTTACCCCATGGTGATGAATGATGAATGGATTTTACCCATGTTACATCATTTTTAAGGTATCGTGCTCACCCAAGTTCAGATTGCTGAAGAAATCGGCTCGATGCACCCACATAAAAGTAATTCCGAAACTAAAAGATGGTTTGCCCTCAAAGATCAATATCTTGTTTTTATTTTTGGTTTAAATTAGGAAGAAAACCATTGAGCTGTTTTTATACCCCAGTGAAACAGGAAGTCATGAGAGGCCATAATACAGTTCCCTATGCCTGAGATGAAGTTGTTAATACAGATATATTTTGTAGGATTAAAAAGAACTGGGGTGTGAATAATTGTGACAATTGTTTTTTTTTAAACAGCTCTTGTTAAATAAAAAATGTTTTCTTTGACCAATTAGTATACATTCTCATTTATAGCTAGTTTCCTGTACTGGAGATTTTATGAGCCATTTTCCTCAGTTTTATCAAGGGTGTGAATACATTCTGGAGTAAAGAAATCCAAACAAATACTAGTATTCCCCCCAAACTAAGTGAAAATGTAGCTACATCCTGTACTACGACCCTCCTCTCACCACAGCCACAGACTGTAAATTGCATAAAATGCACCGTTTATACATGCTAAGCAAATCATGTTCACATATAGAAACAATAATATATTTTAAAAACGTTGTACAAATGAGCATTCGCCGTTTTTCCATGCTGACTGTACTATATACAGTACCTGATGCGCTTTCGGTTTAGAAGTTACCTAATTGTTTTTCTCCAAAATCTCTCGTATAAATATGTTTAGGAAACCAAGTACTTACCAGTATATTCAGCTACAGCTGTTTTCTGATTAACTCTGAAGAGCTTATCTTGTTATAATTCGCCAAAGTCCTGTACAGTCGACATTTCCACAGCGACCACCTATCGCACTTTAGGGCTGAAATATGTCGCTGTTGTTGTGTAAAAACACACACTCTTTTGTACGTTTTTTAAAAACCTTATTTAAATACATTAGGCTACTTATGTTATGATTATTATGTATATACTGTATGTGACCATTCTGAAATAGATGTATTCTGTGGCAAATTTCGGAATGATACAGCTTCTTCTTCAATTCGAACTTTAAACCATGGATGTGCAGAGAATATTTTTTGAGATATTGACATTTAAATAAAACTGGAAGAAACTAGGTGGAAATTGCCTCAGGAGGGCCAAAGCAAATAGAGTGTTAACATCCAAAAAGCAAATACCATAACTGAGCTCATTGTATAATTCCTCTATCACTTTACATGGCTATGACCACAGCTCTCAAGCCCAAAAATGATAAATTCCTTTAATGAGAGCTGACCACAGCTCTCAAGCCCGAAAATTATAAATTCCTTTAATGAAATTTCTGTATTTGAATTCGAACATAAGTTTGATATAATGGCTGCAACAAAGAAAAATGGAAGCTGAAGTGCTTTGAAGATAATATGGTGGGGTATCTTTAAAGCATTCAGGCTGATTTATTTTCCAGTAGAAAGCTGCACTATCTTTCCCATTATCATCGTCTGCACCAGTACCACTGTGGTCATGTGTCACCAATTGCTCCTCCCTTTCGAACCCCTCATGGGAACTGTGCCTCTACAATGATGTAATTCTGAATTATATAAATTGAATTCCATTAAACTAGACAATCATTGAACTGCAGACAATCTGGCCCAATGGTACGTTTGCCCTCTTTTCATCTTAATTGCCAGGCATTACCACATATTGATTATCTCAGGCTCCTCCTCAAGGAATCTGCCCACAAATCCAAACTAGGGCTGATATCTGTTCCCTGGAAGATATGAGGCAGTGTCCTCCTTAGTCCTAATGGAACCCTTTCGGAACCAGCTAGTAAGCCCATTCATCCTGAATACAACTAAAGCAAGGGAAAAATCTTTGAAAAATTATTTATCTTCAAGGTTAACTTCTCCCACACTGATTAGACCATTATACTATTTGTTTGCCTGCATGTTCTCATCCATGTACAGTACTTCTCAGCTGTAGATATCTGGACTCATTTGTGCCCCCTTGGATTTGTTATTTCGTATTTTCACTCTATTCATAATTCTCTTTAAAGTTATACCACTTCTGTACTTAAATACATCTGCCTAAGTTTAACATTGATTTCATATGATTTTCCAGTAATTCTTATTTAACTTTGGCCTGACTTCAAGAGCAACATTCCTTATATTTTTGTATGCTGTTCCTTCAAGCTTTGCAGAAACTTGAAGGTTTAAATTAAAGAACATGAGGTTAAATTTGTTGGCTCCTCACCACCTCCTTGCACGTCTTGCACCCATCCCGGCTTTTTGCTCTCCTTGAGCTGTCTTCTCATCGGGTGAATGTACAGCTGGTGAGACAAGATCGGCCCATTGATCACATCAGTGTCATCATGCGCTGCAGAGTGCAGCTCCCGGGACCCAAGGTGTGAGGTGGATCTGCCCATTCAAATTACCTCGTCCCCTATTTCAAACAACCACGTGACTGTCACCTAGGGTAGAAGGAGAGTTCAAGGATTGGTAGCATGCGTAATGGAGAAGTGTCTGAAAGATTACCAAGCAAATATGGGGGAAACCATTACCTCCCAGTAATAAAATCAAACCAACAGCGTGACCTTGGAGTTGACACACTCAATCATGCAGTCATGGAGGAATCATGGACAGTATCACTGCGATTGATGAATTGATCTCAACTATGTCCGTATAACTTCATGCACATATAATCATTTAGGATGAGAAATGCATGTAACTGCATTTTAAATTTCAGTGGAAGGTGCGAAAATAAAAGACAACAGAGGTTGTTTTGAAAGCATGAATGCAGCAGGTGCAGTAGTTTTCTTCAATATGAATTTTGGTAGATGTTGATTGTTTTGAGGTCTATAGTAAGCCAGTGTCACATGCATAAATGTGACAGCAGAAAGATAGCAGGCTATGATAGCGAATAGTCGGTGGCCGCATTGCAAACTGCATGAGCAATTGAGCATCGGTCATGAAAGCAGTCTGATCACCCTATGACTAGTTCTGCAGTGATGCAAATTGCAGTTCCAAGTGTCACACACAGTGTTCAGTGAATCATAATTCCCTTGGCAGTGATGCAATCTCCCTTTGCATTTCTGGTGATGCTCTGAAATGAACTGGCTGGCGCCTGTTGCCTTTGTAGTCCTACCCGTTGCCAAGCGAAGCATAAAGGAAGAGCTGCAGAGCAGTTGCACTAAAAGGGAGCACATTTATCACATTACAGACGCCTTCAGATTGAAAAAAATAGGCCATTAATTTGCTTTATTAAATAAAGATTGGTCTGAGTTGAATGTTGTGAAATGAGCCCCCATTTTCAGTTTTTGAATAGGATCATTTTTAGGCTAAAAAGGGTTTAATCAGTACCAGAGCATTTCTCACATGTCTTGAAAGGTCAAAGGCTTGTTCTTTTTCATTTTCCCCCCTTTTGGCCAATATAAGAAGGTGACAAGACACCAGTGATGTTTTCCTATATAGTAGTTTTAATAAGATGTATATGCCACTTTTAAAGTTGCTTTTCCCTACACTGGGAATGTGCCCATCAGTTATAATGAGCTTATTTACCAACCTTATAAAGAAAAGAAAAAATGTGTCAACAGCAATCTCTACAGCTGTGCGATGGCAATTTCATCTCTCAGAAGAAGCCAGACACATCGGTTACAGTTGTTATGAAAGTATTTCCTTCAGACACATGGGCAAAATACAAGTGCATTATTTGGCAAAGGAATCTCTCCATGGCTTTAATATGCTTTACCCAAAATTAAGTAGGTTTCTATTGTTTGGAGAATCATCATATTTATGCATCAACTTACCATTACAGGGATATGCCACCAAATCTATCATTAACAATTTTTCATGTGAATTGATTGTCAATCTTTTTTTGTTTGTTTGTTTTTCTTAATTTCAGTCAGGATATTTGTAAAAGTTGTGTCTACCACTTCATTGAATCACACTATGCCCTAGAAAATTCTGCATATTTAGAATAATATATACAGTTGGCAGTTTACATACACGTAGGTTGAAGTCATTAAAACTAATTTTTAACCACTCCACAGATTTCATGTTAGCAAACTATAGTGTTGGCAAGTCAGTTAGGACATCTACTTTGTGCATGACACAAGACAGTTTACAGGCACAATCAACTTAGTGTATGTAAACTTCTGACCCACTGGAATTGTGAGATAGTCAATTAAAAGTGAAATAGTCTGTCTGTAAACAATTGTTGGAAAAATTACTTAGATGTCCTAACTGACTTGCCAACACTATAGTTTGCTATAGTTTGATTTATAGTTTGAAATCTGTGGAGTGGTTAAAAATGAGTTTTAATGACTTCAACCTAAGTGTATGTAAACTTCTGACTTCAACTGTACATATTGGATCATTTTATATTATGAAACCCATTTAAATATAGTTCAGGATTAATGTGAGACATGTGTTGAACTTTCTGTGAAAACAAACACATTTTAAACTGTGTTAAAGTTTGAGGAATACAGTGGATGCATTTCCCTTTCACATTGTCATTGGCAGAAAAAATAATCAATTAACGCATTGAAATCCCTGCAGGATGTGACATTTTCTGCTGGTCATTACTCTGCTAGTTATAAAATCTTAGGACAACACAAGCACCCTTTGACTTTTAAATGTGTATCATTTTTCTCATTGCTCACCTGTGGTGAGTGATATATTGTTGCTTATTTCTGTCTGAGACAAATTGCCAGCTCCATTTAATATTTTTTCTGAATGTATTGAACAATTTATTAACCAACAAAATATCTATATTCTTTCATCAATTATGCTGTCTGCAAGAATAAAAATGTACTTTAATCCTAGAGGATTTTTACATCCTTGATTAAAAAAAAGTAATATACATTTAAAAAACAGATATGGCAAGAAAGTGGTCCTTTTATTTGTACTCTAGAACAAGAAAGCTCAGACCAGCTTCACATTGTCCATCTATGAAAACAAACTCCATGCTTGTCTGCATTCTAGTGTCTGTTTTGAAGGCTATGCACATGCAGAATTTATGAGAAAAGTACAATTATTCTGTAGTATATAAAACTATCTGGGAACAGTGCGGGAGTGAAGATTAAATAATTGTTATTGAGCTGTCACCAGTAATGTTGCAATAACAAAGCAAGGCTACTAATGGAAAATTCAAAGTTCCGATGTCTATAGTGTCAAGTGCACTCCACTCTTTTTTCTCTGTGAAGAGTAGCTTTATCTTTTGATGCAGTGTCTTAAAGTTTAATTACTTTAGCTTCAGGTCACCTTGTGGTTCCTAAGTGCTTCAGGATAGGGAACACTTACGAGATGCCCACTTTAAAGTGAGGCAGAAAATTCTGAAAATCATGAGTAAAATCTCATCGGCTTTAAGGTGGCCGTGCTGTAAAATGTGGTGCTCGACAGTCTATGTTTGTGAAATTAGACAAAAATGTATAATTCTTGTTTGTTTTTTTAAGAGTATGGCATTTGGTCTTACAGTACATGTTTGTGAATCGTGTGGTGTAGTCAGAGACTTTCTGTATGCAGAAACGTGCACCAATTCACAAAACAGTCAGACATGGACATCTGGGGCCGTGCGCTTGTGTGGTCTGAACACACAGTTTCCTTTTTGCCAATCAAAGGATGATGGATTGTCAGTACTACCTATTCTGAGGCTTCTGACAGAGGCCTTTAGACTGATGAATTCAGATAGCACGGTTGGCTTCACTGTTCTGTCCTCAGACTCATTCCCTTTTCACCTGAGGAACAAAACAAGGCACATGCAATTACCTGAACCAGCGTGCAACACAATGGAATCTATCCAAATAGCTGTAGTGTTGTCTTTTCATTTTCACTTTGCTTTGGTCTTGGGGGAAAAGCAGCACAGTTAACATTACGAGAAAAAACTGATTGTTATATTTCCAAAATCAAAATAAACATATAGTTTAAGAAAAATTAAGTAACTGCAATAAAATCGTAGTTTATGGTGTATCATAAATGTTTATGCAAATTAATTGATCATTCACAACTGTGACTTCGCATAAGCACTGTATCACTTCCTTATTAAGAGAGGTTATTGGGTACAAGTGATGGGGGATTTAACCTTTTGAATTTTAAGCTTCATGAAAATCCAGGAATAAAAACAGAGAAAAAATCAATATGGCCTAGTTATCAAGAGAGCAATACCTCTGTGATACTGGCATTTTGGAAGGTTGGAATAAGTCAATGCACTGTGGCTCCCCATCAGGGATGTTCACAGGCAGCAAGTTCTTCCCCTCAAAGACATTACAGACCGTCACTGATGGCTCATGTTCTACGACAACGTCAAGCCAATATCAAACATCACCATCGTCATGTTCAACACTAGTACACTTTCATTAGAAACCCCAGACGTATAACCTATAATGGCTTGCGATTTCTGGTGATTTCTGTACCGCAGACAGAGTGAAGTCCCCAGCGGACGTTGCATGAAGGCATTGTTAAGGTATTGAGAAGTGAGTCATGTTGGTTGCTTTCTTTGTCAAGTGGCCCCAATCATCCGAATCCTTCCACTGACTAATGAGGCATTCTACTGTAGTGGTGTCAGCTATTTTTATTGCTCTGTCCATCTGAGTTATCTACCTCAGAGGTGGATCAAGGATTTTCTCCAGTAATGGGGAACCAACAAATGACTTTACATAAACAATTAGGAGGAAACTACCAAGGCCTTTAATTTGAGTTTGTTCTAATCAGTAGAGCCCACTAGAATAAAGAGACAACTCAGTTCTGTAACACAAAACATTTATTTACAATTAATTTACTAAAGACAAAGAAAAGAGCTATTAGAGAAAGATAATGTTATGCTCAAGACACAATAATTATCTTATACTCCCAAGTCTTTGGTGATCAGAGGTTGTCATACTCAGTCTGTCCAGTTGGCGGCTGATGACTGGGTTGAGGGCCCCGCTGGTCCCCCGAAGGAGCGGCTTCCTCTCTCCTGTGCGGAACAGCCGGTCACATGGCCGGCTGGAGTCCTTCGGCTACGCTACCAAGTCTACTATGATGCAGGGTTCATTACGAGGGCAGGGCGTGGCTTTTTGAACTCAGAGCAAAACCAACTCACCAACTCTCCAAAATTTCCTGCGTGTTGGGACTCTACATCCAACCGATCGGTAAGTGCTGATGCACTCAGTTTGAATAAAAAAATCCATCCAATGATCAGAGCTCGTTACACAGGGTAGTCTGTGTCTCTGAGGTGGGGGGTGGTTCACTGTCCTCCCCACCTTTGGAGGGAGAAGGGTTGCATTCTAAATGGGGAGGCAAATAACCTCCCTCCGAATCTGCTTATAACAGGGACAGTTTCTTTGTTAAAGAAGAATGTTGAAAAATGGATAGGTACATTACAGTAGTGTACGTTACACTACATCGTTGTTTGTGTCATAGAATATGTTATATCCATTTTTCGTCTTTTTTTTTTTTTTACATTTTGGAAATGTAAAAACACATTTGGTTCCTGAGAATTAAATTTTTCTTTTTTTTTTTGGATTTATGAAGTTTTTGCTCGACGTCTCTTTTACTGCTCTGGATATATATTTCTCCTTTTACCACGGCAGAATAGCTAAGTCCCGTCTGAGTGCGGTGAAAGAGCAGTAAGTTTGAGAACGTGTCCGTGAATATCTATGCTTTCATGTTGAAAGGGCTGAGTAGCACAGGGAATTCAAGGTGGTTCAAGGCACTGGACCTCAATAAACCCAGGAGGGGGACTACCTCCTTGAACAATCTATTGTACTTCACCCTGGGCAATCCAGTAAAATCCATCTTTAATAAAAGGAAAACCATGAAAAAGTTAAAATGCTCCCTAAATTGATCCTTGTTTCTCAAGGACTCATCACTGCCTCTTTTCCCATGTGTGCCAGTTTGTTTTTTATATAAGTATACAGGCACAACTGTCATTTATGGAATGTTGAGAGGTAATACAATTAAAATAGTATGTTTTCAAATGTGCCATGTCTCATCTTTTACAATTATCTGCTACAGGAATAGCACTCGGCCCAAACAAGTTTGTTAATATGAGTATACTGTATGCGCACAGAAGGTTTCTTTATTACTGCTAAAATAATAATAAACACTGGTAATAACAATACACTGGCATTAAATGAAATTTTTTAGGCTAATCTCTTTTCATTATTGTTTGCATTAAAATACAAGTAAATCGTATTGGAAATTCACCAATTCCAAATTCACATGTTTTCATGTTTTGGATAATTATATCAATATAACATCTAACTAAATCTTGCTCAGAATGAACTTATCAATTAAAGGTTTTTCACATTTTAGTAGTTAAATAGAGTGACATTTGCTTTTTCCATTGTTTTTTATACAGTATTTTGTCAAATTGGTTTATAACACTTTGTGTCAATGTTTTCTCATAATGTTGTACTAATGCATTGTTAACGCAAACCTCTTTGGCCATACAAGACTTCAATACCTAAGAAGACAAAACAGTAAGGACTCCAAAAAGCCCTCGAAGAGGCATTAGTGATTTATTAAAGAGTGGGAGAACTTGGTAATACAGATACTAGAATAATTGAAATTTATTTTGAAATCCAAGTCGAGCAGACAAAGCAACCACTTGATCAAAAGTCTCAATAAACAACGTCCCATATTACGCTTACAAAACTCTTAGAAGATATGTCAGTAGAGTAATTACAAAATTCAGTTGTCATATCAGATTACGTGGAAGAATACTAAATCGGTCTTGATAAAGAAAAAAAAAAATACATTTGTTCAAAAGCCCTCAGTGAAGCTGTGCTGCCGTTCATAGCTCATTAATTTTATCTAAGAAGGCGCCGAACAGCAAGACGCCATGTTAAAGAATAAATAACAATCAACGCATCGAATTGGAAGATACAGAATTAAGAACTATTCAACACTGTCGTCTCTTCTAATAAATATATGTTTACTTGTTCCAGCTGTGACTGCATGTCATTTTCTGCTCTTGTTTACCCTGCAGCCAAGACATTATTGCACAAAGTAAACAATTCCAAGTCAGTTTGTAATATTTGTTATTGTGTTGTTTATTTGCTTGGGCCAAAGGCTGAGGGTCAGTTCCAGCTCTTAAGACAGCCCATTAAATACATTAAAGCCTGGAGATGAACCTCAATAGGCTCAAACCTCTGACTCCAGACTGGAAACCCTGCCCCAAGGCTTTGGCACATAGGGACTGTTCAGTCTGCGGGCAACCACAACCTGCCTCCTGTCTCTGCCACTCGCCTCTGGCGCCTCTCGCGTCTGTCCTGCATCCCCATACCCACTGTCCTGGTACACTAGCCGCCTGGGAACCTCTGGGCAGTGGCTTACGCAGGGGAAGATGTTGCACATGTCCTTAGTGTGTTCATATAACTGGGCGGTCCCCTGGGCCAGTGGTCCCATATACACTGGCAGGTCAGTGTAAGAATTTAGGTAGGAGGAGTACTGTCTGTGGACCATAGTGGAGGACCTCCGCAGGGCGGCTGCATTCTGGAGGACTGCCTCCCGATAGGAGGGCAGCCGAGTAGACTGTGAGTACTTCAGCTTCTGCCCTTTGTAAGGATGGCTACGGCCTGGATTAAGGTAGGCGTGTTCCATTGCCACTGGGTAGCACAGGCTGTTGTTCCCCACGCTGCTGTACAGCTTTGAGGGTTTAGTGGCCACAACACGGGGGAACAAGTCCGGCATGTCTATGTGGGTGGAGGCAGAGGTGGAGGGTTTGTCGTCCAGCTGGCGGATCTTGTCGGTGCCCCAGGTGGCCTTGAGAAACGAGGCTCTGCGGTTTAGCTTCTCCTTACCCAGCAGAGGCACGTCGTCCAGCTCTGGCTCCAGGTAAGGTTTGAAGCAGGAGTTGCAGCTGGCATTGACTCTTGAGTAGGGGCTGTTGATGCAGGCCACGGCGGTGGGAGAGTGGTTGTCCATGAGGTGGTTGGCCCGCAGCTCTGCGAGGCACGCTGCCGGCTCTTCGTAGTTGTGCCGTCTCCGCAGGTCCACGGACTCCCCCAGGTAGCTGTGGGACCTCTTCTTTCGCCTCAAGCCGTCGGGGGGGATCTTGCGGCACGTGGGCTCCGTGTGCTCCACGTAGATATCTGGCACCTGAAGATCTCTGTAGGGGACAAAGGAGGAGCTGGGGTGCCGGGCGTGGCTGTCCACATACAGCCTGCTGCTGTGGTGGGGAGTGTTGAAAGTGGGAAGAGAGTCCCTCATGGCAATATGGGGGCTGCTGAGGCTGGAGATAGGCAGTGTCCTGTCATAGAGGCGGCTGCCCCGAGCGGGCAACGTGTAGCGGAGCGGGGTGGGCCGTGCCAGAACTCTCTGCTTCTCCAGAAGCGGCTGGCTGGCATTCTCGCCATAGTGCACTGTGAACGTAGGGGTCAGGGCACGCTGCGGGAAGGGGGAGTGGTTATCGGTTATGCTGGAGATATATGGGAGGCGACCAGAGACAATATCAGAGGTGGCCACTTGTGGCACGCGGTTTTGAAGGCCACCTTTAACTTCCCCGTGACGACTCCAGTTCTCGATAGTCTTGGTGGCATTGTCCAGAGAGTTCTCCACTTTGGCTGAGGACACAATGTCCTTGGCAGTCTGTAGCATCTTCAGCATGTTGGCCTGGGCATAGTTGGTAGTGATGTCGGGGTTTTGGATATTTAAAGACCTGTCTGGATCCTCCACACCATTGAAGCAACTATATATTCCCTGCAAGTAAACGGGAAAGGAAAGTCCATTTTAGAACCTAAATAAATCATGTAATGAATTGGCATTTCCTATGGGATTTATTATATAGTGTCATAACTTTTCCTTCTTAAACCAAAGAAATTCCCCAGAATTTTTTTTTAATCATTCTTCATTTATCTGCTTGAATAAAATATTCAATAAACGTTCTGATAAATGGGGTATTCTTCAAACTAAATTAAAATTGGTCTTCTGAGCCTCCCTAAACTGTTAATTACCAAATTGTCTTTTATTGCTAATCTGATAAACACACAGATGGAGTCCAGTGGTTTAATTACTTACTTATTATATCAAAGAGGATTATGGTTTGTAAAAAAAAAAAAAGTGCACTCTTGCCATGCCTCTAAACGTGTCAAGGAAATAAATGAATAAGCAGCTGACTATGCATTCATTATTGTAAGTTTAGTAATACAGCCAGCAGTGCTTTATTTGCAGAGCAGGTACCAATCAAGGCTTTATGTCTAATCAGGAAACGATCTGAGTACATGTTTAATTTAAAGCTGTTTTTGTGGTAAAAAATGTCCTCAAAAGTCAGTTTTGGTAGTCAACAATGCAAACCAAACAAAGTACCAAAAGGGTCCAGAGATGACTTATTTTATATTTTGCTCTTCTTTAGCTCTCAGTACTGTATACAGTTCATGGAAATTATATAGTTGTAATAGGCAGGGGTATGACTAATTATAACCCATCTAATTCAAAAACGATGTCAAATTGATAAACTTGGACCTTGAACCCTCTGGTAACACTCACAATTACACTGGCATAATGTATACCGCCATCACTTTCTAACAATCATTTTGAAATATTCTTTGCAAAATTTGCTGCAGACATCACAAAAAAGCTCCCTACCCTGCTGATGCCCAGCAGGAAGTCCAGGCGATCTGATTTGCGCACGGAGTGTCGCAGCTTCCAGTAGAGCAGGTGCTCCCAGGCAAAGACCAGGAGACTGAGGCCCATTGCCACCAACAGCATGTAAAAGACTCCCGCCATGTTATCGATGTCCAGCTTGGAGCTCATCACCTCGTTTTTCTCATTCTGGCAAATGCCTGAGAGCCACACTGTCTGCAGCCTCTGTGTGTCCCCTGCAATAGATGCAATTGTGGTTGTTAGGAGTCAAAACGGCAAAACAACTTATTCCACTGGAGATAGATTATTACTGTTATTGATATTAAACTGATTGGTTACACGTACGTGTGTAAACTCCCTGCACATTCCTTTATGCTGTCAGGCTACAAGCATGCTATACTCCATCAGGGGCTCATTCACTGTCACTGTCATGCACTGTGCTCTTCTTCATAGGCTATCCAAGTCTCCTGAGTGTTTGAGTTTTCACAATACATATAAGATCAGCTTTTTCTGAACTGTTGCAGTTTGCTTTAATATGAGCCTACACGCTCCAGTTTGTCATTCACAACATGCACTCATTTATAACCTAAATGTCTTTTTTTCAATAAATATATTATAAATTGCCCATTCCTGATCTCTGTCTAATGTGACAGCTGTTTTACCGGTTTCTGCCATCCTATAACCGATTCAGGTTTTTTAAAATATATATTACAAAATAATTCCATGCTCCATTATAATCTGGGGAGAGTTCTCTGAAGAGTGTCAGGGTGAAATTATGAATGTCCCAACCATTTCAGTATCGTTATTATTCATGCATCCGTATGCCTTTGGGCACAGCCATGGCCAATAGTGTGAGTGGCATCCAGAAAACCCCCTAAGCAAAGCATCTCTCACAAGCATAATAAAAGAGGATCAGCAAAAGATCGCCTTCAGAACGCTTCCTGACTGTCTACTCGCCTAACCCATTTTTTCTGGGGCTATAATAAGTAATATAAGTTATAAGCAATTTAAAATACAGTGGTAGATAGTTCTGTTGTGCTAGCTAGAAAAGCTATCCTCAGGCCTGCTATCCAATAGAGAAATGTACCTACTCCGGCATGTTTGGATGCTCTATAGATACCATAATTACCATTAGAGAAGAAATATGAATCTGGTACATACAGTATAGTGAATGTACTAGCTAACCAATCCTGTACCCAGAAAATATGATGAAAACACTAAGTCACAGAGCCTAGGGGAAATAGTACAGGCTTGCATGTTAAGAGTGACTCTTCTGTTCATTTACCGTCCCCTAGGAACTGGAGCAGGGCCAGGTCTATGGGGCGCTTCCATCGGGAGTCTTTTTGCAGGGCAATTCCGTAGCCTGTGGTTGCAAACACCTTCCCGCTGCCAATGGTCACCAGCTTGCAGCCTTCATCTTTGCCGGCCATGTAATTGAGCACAGCTGCATCGTATATGAAGGCATCCAGCTTCCTATATCATAGACACGTCAAAACTGTACAAGTTAGATATACATTTTTTTTTCTCATTCTAACAGGTAAAGAAAATTATTTTGATCTCAAAATATTATTTCAATCTCAATAGGAAAAATGAAGCTTTGTGACGATACAGATAGATGCAGAGGACCCAAAAATGTGAGTACATATCAGGAACGGGCTTATCTGCTTTTACCATTATTATTTTCAACTATTAACCATTAGATACGGTACGATTGTCTTTTGTGCTACTGAAGAACATGGTTCTTACCCTGTTTTAAGACTGTTAAGGGCATCCTCTACACCTCTCTGGTTGTATTTGACCATGTGGGTGTGCATATCTGGATAGTTGCTACGAATGTTCCTCTCAGTGCTCCCATTGGGAACTGTGCCAAATCGGAAGGGTGGGTAATGCTCTTGTGGTTTCTGAAACTGGGAATCAGGAACATGAGACAGATTACACGTGAGGCATTGAATTACATTGTCTATATCTGACAGCCTTCATAACCTGTAATGAGAAACCAAACATGAACTTAAATTAAAAATTCTCAGGACTTCACAGAGGGAAACTCATCATGAATCAGAACACCCACCCCCTCATCAGTGGAGGGTGTGAGGCACAGATACATTTTAATAGGACATCATTAAATTAGTTGTCCATAATTTAGAAATAATTAGGTTGAGATATTATGTTTGGTCAGATGCAGGCCTTTGACCATAACATCAGTGGGAAAAAACTTTGAGTTTTTGCCAGGGACAGTGTACAGGAACATTTCTCTATAATATGAAATTTTTTGGAATTAATTTGGCCAGACCTTCAGGTTCACGACTCTGTGAATAATGTCTTGGACACTTTAATGATGACTGGAGATGGGATGTTACCACATCCAGCTTGCTATAAAGACTGTGCCATTGGTTTTTTATTTATATGCATCTAGAGGAAGGAGTCACTCTAATACCACTTCCAAAAGAAATGCATTTTTCCTTCTTAAGTACTGGGTAAGTTTGCAGTGCTTCTGAGGTCTAAAAGATGCAAGACACAATATCTCTTGGCTGGAAATGTTTGGACTGAGTCAGTTAAAGTTTCACTTTATTCAGTATTAGGAAGGGCAGACTAAGAGTTGCTCCTGTTTCCCCTTTCTGCTTGCAGCACTGTTGTTAAGGCTATGATCGTAGAACAAGTATTTTATAAACTGCCATAGACAAGATGTGAGACAAACCAAACTGTAAGCTATACATAAGTACAGGGTCGGAATAGGACAACAATTGAGGCCAAATAAAACCTTTTTGCAATCACTCCAGGCTTATAAAAGTGAACTTCTCACTTGCAAAAGTTCCGCGCAACTTTATTCGGAAAAAATGTGGTTTAGGTGTCTAGGGCCGCCAATAGATGATTATGAAAAATACAGCATCTTCCGCAAAAATGAATATTGCATTGAATGTGTGCATGTTCTTTGAAAATAATATTGATCTTATTTTCCTTTGCCTAGCCTACTTACATTTATCAAAGAGCTGTCATAAAAAGAAAAATATGGAAAAGTAGGCTATGATTGACCGTCTGATATATAATACCGCAGTGTAGATCTACCAGTCCTCCAGGTTAAAATCTCTCTCCTTCCTGGCCACATCCTTCCAGCATGTGACAGATGCACTCAAAAAATAAATATTTGGAATATTTATATCCCAATCATCAATAGAAGCTATGATCATTTTATCAATGCGGTTATTAAAGGCACTGTCACTGACACATTGAAAATGTATACCCCAAAAAAATCTTTTTAGTAGACAGCTGGCAACCCAGGAGGCAGGTACAAGAAACAGGTCATTAGAATATCATGCCCTGTGCCAACCACATTTTGAGAAACGCGCCCGCATAGCGTAGGTTAGAATACGTCATGTCTCAGTTCGCGGTAAATCCGCGCAGGAGAGGTACTTAGATGCGTGATTTAAGTTGGCCATCTCTGAATCTGACCCTAGCAGTCTAGCTAGCTGAGCGCATTGATGACCTTTTGACCAATCGCGTAGCAAGGCAAGCTGAATGTTGCTATTTTGACCAATCGCGTTCCACCACCACCAAGCAAGCACTGAACCAAAACATACCCACCCACATTACCCCTGTCAACTGCTCCCGATGGCCAGTCTGAGTATGTGCTGCGTAGGTATGTGCTTTTCAGTTTTCAGCGACAAAAAACACTTTTAACTGGAACAGGTTTTAAAACATATTTAAAATAATACATTATTACTAACTAATTTATAAACACTATATTATGCCATGTAACTCTTTCCAGTTTGATTCTGGCACTAAGATTAAACTTTTACTCACTGTCAACTCTGGACAATTACATTACAGCAGGGCTTTGTCCAGGGCAATTTACACAGATTATGTTGTTTACATAAAATCAATTTATACGGCTGGATATTTACTGAAGCAGTCCAGGTCTAGTGCTGTGCTCAAGGGTACAACAACAGTGCCTCACCTGGGAGTCCTGCAACCTCTGTGTGCCATGTGCAAACAGTGTATCATAATATTTACAAGAAATATTTAAGGCTAAACACTCAAGTTCAGAAATGTCCTAGCCTTTTTTCATATCTACTCAAGATAAAACGAGCAATTCCAAAACTTGTTTTCCTCACGAAATGTTAGGCCAGTATTTCAAATATATTACAGAAGTATTGTAAATTCACATGACCTTCATGACTTTCAAGCCAAGCACCGCCATAGCCGTATTTATGTGCCTCGTATTTTATACATCTGCATTTCAAGATTCGGACTATCCAAGAATGCAGAATGACAAAAACCTTTACAACAATGATTCACAAATCAAGCTGTGACCATTATTCTTTAATGACTATTATACTCATTTCTGTTTCTCCGTGTAGGTGCTGTATAGCAGTTTCTATTAACAGAGAAGTTAAGGTCAGGCTTTCAATCACACAAGAAGAGTGTTTAATTCAGAATGTAATTATATGGTTAATTGAAGGTGTTAATTTAGACAATAAAACATTTCCAAAGGCATTCAAATTGACTTTATATTTTTGATTTATACTCTCTCTTTTCACTTCCTGGGGCATTGGACTATGATGTAATTTCATCATTGGTAATATAATTTCCTTAAACCATAAAAAAGCAGTCATGCCAAAAATGTCTAACTTTCCCTCTGTTTCTGTAAATAAGTGTTTCTCTTCCTTTTCCCAATATGATTTATATTGTGCTGTATGCTGTTAGATCAGGAGAAAACACATCTTAATAGTACACTGTAAATGCAAACAAATATCTTAACTCAAATATTTTAGTGTACTTTACTTATTTTTCATCAGTCCATTAGTATCATTAATTTAGAATTTTGGGCTTGCATAGTTCCCTCCTCATCGATTGGGGCCACTTACTTTTTTGTCTGAAACATGCCTGGGAGATGCGGGTGCAGGTGGGCACAGAAGCCATGACAGAGACGCCCAGGTGAAAAAGTAGTATACTTTAGTGTAATAAAAATATAATTTAGGTATACAAAGGTTATTACAAGTATACTTTTCGTTTTTGTACTTAATTTGAAGTATGTTTAAAATGTACTTCAAGTATAGTCTCAAATACACCATAATCACTTTAATAGTTTGTTTCAAAGGCAATGGTGACATAATGAAATTGTACTGCAAGTGTATTTAAGATACCAACAAATCATCATTTTTGTTAGTGCACTTAAATATACTTAAGTACACTAAAATATTCCCATTTTAACATACAGACATAATGCATTTAAGTATACTAAAAATAGTCCCATTTTAACATACACGGTGCACTTGAAGAACACTTAAGTACAACTTAAGTTCTACTTTTGAACAACTTTAGTGCACTTACTATACTTAAAGCACTGCCAATTTAGCACAAAGCACATAATTAGTACAAAAACTACTAAAAGTATACTTTGAAAAAGGATATTTCAAGTATAATCTTTTTTCACCTGGGCTCCTGGTTATTCTTGGTTTCGCAGTGATTACTTTGTTATGTTTTGGTATTTGCTCAGCTCAAGGCAATGAGTTTACATATTTTGACTAAGTGAATATGAGTAATAGTGAGGGAGTACAACTTGAAATGTGAAATTGTAGTATTTGTTTTAAGTTGGGCCAAAGTGGTATTCAGCTGTATGTTAAACTGTAGAAGTTAGTTCCCAGAGCTTATGATTGTTGAGTTATTCATTCACTTATTGAGTGCATACAAAATAAAATTAAGTAATCACAAAAAATCTCAAAAAAATTGAAGTATTGTAAACTCAGACTAGAAAAGTTATTCAAACTCACCATCTTAACTGTACTTTACTAAATAATTTTGAGGCAATGAGTTTGCATAATTTTTAAGTATAGCCAACGAATTACATTTTACAGTGACAGCTTAAAATGAGTAAAATATGATGTAAATGCTATAACATGCAGGGTTTGATATAATATGGTGCATGCTTAGAATAAAAATAAGGGTGTCTAAAGCATTTTATTTTCATTTTTACTGTAGCTATAAAGACAGCGAGAGAATTCTAACTGAAAGAAGCCAAGGAATAATATCGTTCCCGTTCAGTGAAGCTCAGGTCAATTATATACATTTCACCATAGGGCGCATAACACTTCTGAATATGAGCCGCTGTCAAACTGTCATGTGTGGAGCCAGATATAATAACCAATAAGGCAAGGTTTTCAGAGTATATGCAATGGACAGTTTCATCTTTTTTTCCCCAAAATCCTCTAATCTTGCAAGCTCCCAGTGCTGAAGTATCTAGGAATCAGTTCCACCAATGGGGTGGGTTTATGAAAATGGATTTCCCAGTCAGTTCTGGTTTACACCATCTTAGTAGTGAGATAAAATATGCAGACATTAATACCACCGTGCATCATCAGTGGCAATTCTGTTAATCCCCACTCGCAAAACATTTCCCAAGGGCATATCTTTAAATGAAAATGTAGTTTATTTTCCCTTTGACGGTTTGTTGTTCTCTGTTCTTCTGTGATTTGACCGATTTAATTCATAGAATTTTTTCCTATTAATGATATTGTAACAGCAAAGGACAGCAAAGCTGCAATGCACACATTGTAAAACATGAAATGGAAAAGTAATTTTGAAATACTATCACTGTTCATTTACATTTAAAAAAATCTATTTCCATTTTAAGTGAACATAAATGGGCAGATCTCAGGTACGAGTTGACAGCAGAAATGTACAGTACCCTCCTTACCTTTTTGTCACTGAGTCCTGAGACTGTGTCGATGTACTGCTCCTGGATCATGAAGGCGGCCAGGTTAGCAGTGTAGCTGGCCAAGAAGATGACTGCAAAAAAAGCCCACACTAGGACCATGATCTTACTGGTGGTCCCTTTAGGGTTTTCTATGGGAACAGAGTTGTTGAAGACGATGCCCCACAGGAGCCACACGGACTTCCCAATGGTAAAGGTGGGCCCACCAGGAGCTGGGAGAGAGAAAAAAGGAAAAATAGGAGCTATGACATGGGAGTTCAATTTTACCGATTTTAAGTATATAATGTTAATGTACAAATATTTCCTCAGTATAGTAATGTTCACAACTGAGATTACGGTCATGATGATGATCAATTACTAATCAGAATATTTGATTGCTTCTGCTATTTTGTACATTCTGTGGATTTTTTTTCACTGCATTATGGAATTACTTTAACCACAGACCATAGAAACACATTTTGTGTTAGCTAAGGTCTGGAATTTTGGTCTTTGAGACCATATTTAATGTACTTTTATATGAAAGTGGATTTTGGGTCTAGCGCTGAAGTACATATCATAACCAATCTCTGAAGATAACGGGGTATGCCGGATTACACTGCACTGATATATCATCAATTACATCATATATAATGCTTAAAACTCTGAGAGAAATCATTTATTTTGCATGAGTAACAAAAAAAAAAAGTAAAACTGAAACTTTACATTTTAGAGCTCAAAGCAGTCATGCATATACAAAACCAGGGCATCACTTTTGGCTTAATAACTTGATAATACGTTAATTAACTTCAGCAGTCTGGCATGATCACTAGGGAGCTGGGTTATGAGGCTGTAGAGTCGATTTCCAGGTAGGGCACTGCCACAGTATAAAAGGATTTATGTAAAGAATTTAAGCCGTGAAAGTTGTTCTGGATAAGAGCATCTGCAAAAATGCCTTAATGTAAACTACATTTTTATTAATGGTAGATTAGATTAAAAAAATATGTTCATGTCATTCACCCTACATAAGCTACTTGACGTTGCACGAATTAAATCAGATTATGAACTTTAAACTCTTTAAGCATCTAAATAGGTGATTACATTTAATGAGATGTACTGTATGTAGTAAAAGCGCTTTATAACTTTAATATCATTAAGGAATATCCGTTGGTGCCTCCAAATGGCATGCTGTCATACATGTCATACAGTGTGCCACACATGGAGGTCGGAGTTACAGGAAAGGATAGGACAGAAAGTCTATTATAACACAGGGAGCATTACAAACAAGGAAAAGCTGAAGCAAAATAAGCCAGTGGCTACTGATCTAAAAAGGGGGGGGGGGGGGCATATATCCGCACAACGTTCAAACAAATCAAGTTGTTGCAGTGTTAGCTTTTTGGTCTGTCACAGGCAGCAAAAAAAAAAAAAAAACCCTAGCAATCAATCAAAGTCAGATTTGTGAAGCGACAAGCATTAATTAAACCAGGGAAAATGACCTTTTATATCAGAACACCAGCACATGTTCTGTCAGTTCAGTATATCTGGATTGATTAGACCTGTTCAGACAGTACTGCCTCTACCCTCCTGTAATTCGGTCTCCTGGAATTGCCAACTAAAAGACTGAAAAACTAGTCAAGAAACTGCACTTACCTTTAGCACTGACCAGACTGCGGTTATATCCTACAGGGCTGAAATATTCAAAGACGAAAACAGTGATGGCCACCACGGTAAGGCACATCACAAACATCATAACCCACACCGCTGGACTGTATGGCTCTGGGAGAAACAATGAGTGCAGGAAATGAATGGGGAAAAAAGAGAAAAATTAAGTCATTCACACACGGAATTAACGTCTCATTAATATTTACCTTACGGTAACCTGGACAAACACAATATTATGTGGCAGACCGCCAGCAAGGACGTCCTTGCCTTTAAAGTCAAAGATTATATTTCAGATTATATTTCAGATCCATTATTTCTTCTTTTTTTTTTTACCAGACAGCCACAGGGTGTATTTTATTTTTTTTTGTTGTTCAGTTTATTACTTTGATTGTAGGATTTATTTATGTAGTGGGAGATGTATTTAATCCAAATCAAATGTCCCTTCGAGGGACACTGCGGACCAGATTCAATTTATTTAAGCTGCACAGTGAAGTGCTTCGCGCCGCACGTACCTTTCCTCAAAGCGGCCTGTGTTGTGACATTCAGACGTTGCTTAATATTTTTAAAAGGCCAGAAAATGAAAAGGGGGGGGAAACTTTCTCACCGAGAAAGGCGGAGGGGGACACTGTGCCGTTGCTCCTGGCCACCATCACGCTGATCCCAGTCTCCACAAACGGCACGGAGAAGTCTATGATCTCCGAGCGCTCCTCGTTAATGGTGAGGGAACCGATGGCCATGTCCGCACGCTTGTACACCACCTGGGGAGGGGGGCAGAGAAGTGACGAGGGCCTGTAACTGCAGCGTCTTTTTCACTTATGACCGCCTCGTCCAGGGCCGCTGAAGCCTAAAGACGCTTATTATTGTTTAATAATAGTTATTATTGCTTTCTTACTTCAATGAAAAGGCCCGCCGTGAGTCCCTAAGTCAAGCACATTTTGTGCAGTAATTTGTAGGGTATACCGAGGAGCAGGGCCTACAATTCCACTTGATTTGGGTAAGTACCAAAAGTGGTGTGCCTCTTCTCGTGTCTAGAGTTCTGTTAAAATCGCAGGTTCACAGCAGAATCGGAAAGAGCGGAGGGTTTTCATTGTTATCATTTAGTTTTAAATTTAGTTTTACATTGATACTGTGCACGTTTACAGTGCCTGCTTTCAAATCTGTCATAATAGAACAGTAATGAAATCCAATTTTTATAACCACAAGGGGCCCATGAAAGATAATTTGCATATTTATAGCTTTGTCAAATGGACATATTTAACCACCAATCAAATACAAAGCAATCAGGCTGTCAGTTAATTAACAAAGTTGCTTATTGTGCTGTCAATAACTGAGTGTAAAGAGCCATTTGCAATGCAAGATACCACTCTCTTTTCCATTAGCATATTGAAGTCAGGATGTCTTTTGACATAGATGGCATATATGTCTAAGCCTCATTATACAGTTTTCCAACACATTTCCGATACTTAAACTCTGTTGCTAATTAACTACAATTAGAATTTTGAAAAAAGAACCGCAATCTGGAAATGAGGAAGTGTTCTCATTGACACTGACATTCTGAACGTTTTCCATTTTGTTTATTTGTGGCTTCAGTCAAAGCCTAAACATAGGCAAAATAGTGGTGACATCCATATACCAGAGTGACATTCATCAGCCCCGCTATGCTATTCTGATGGTAACATGACACCATCATTGATTCAGTAGTTCTGTATCCTTGTTGTACTGTAAGACAGTAAACTTCAATGGTGTGCCGTAAATCAGTTATATCTTTTACATACAGAAATTATGAACAGGCGATGAAATAGATCAAGCTGTCAGGAAAGAAGAGTTTTAACCTCAAGAGAGTCAATATACAGCAGACGATAACAGTCCGATTTCACCTTTTAAAACCCAATTCCCTTTGCGAACATATTAAAATAAATAGCAGCCATTTTTTATCCATGCAGTCAGGCTCAGCAGTTCAGCAGATTTGGGAAAAGTCTCGATGAAAATCATGTCCTTAGAATTTACGACAAGGTTACCAACAGGAAAAGAAACCAAGTACTTACCAGTATATTCAGCTACGGCTGTTTTCTGATGAACCCTGAAGAGTTTATCTTGTTATATTTCGCCAAAGTCCCGTACAGTCGACATTTCCGCAGTGACCACCCCTCGCACTTAGGGCTGAAATACGTTGCTGTACTTGCGTGAATACACACGCGCTTTCGTACGTTCTTTTTTAAACGTATTTAAATACATTAGGCGACGTATGTTATGGTTATTATATGTATACTGTATGTGACTATTCTGAAATAAATGTATTCTGTAGCAAATTTCTGAATGATACAGCTTCTTCTGTTCGAACTTAAAACCATGGATGTGCAGGGAATATTTTTTTAGATATTGACATTTAAATAAAACTAGTAGAAACCAGGTGTAAATTGCCTCTGAAGGGCCAAAGTAAATTAATCAATGATCTCAGCCTCGTTGTCAGCATGATCGAAAGAAGCCCCATTTTGACCCTTGTGAGTGATTATAGTACATTTCATTTGATCTTTTTCCACCGCAAACACAAATGCTTGATTTGTATCACTCCGCTGTGTGCATGCGTGTAAATTTACAGGGCCTGTGCCTTATACTGCGCCGGTCGTTACTTCTCCATTCACGACCAATGCTCCATTGAGCACAATTGCCTCAATGGAGAATTGCATCTGAGAATGGTAATGTTAGAACTGACTTTGTAACCTCGTTTTCTTTGGAATGCTATGCAGACGAAAATCTATTCATTTGATGGCACATATTATTTACAAGGACATTTGCTTTTATTACTATCCGCTCCTGACTTGGAGTGTTTGCTTTTTATCTCAGGTCATTAGCGCAACCTTCAAGGCGTTTTTATTTTTGCACTGTTTCTGAATGAACAATGCACCCCTGCCCAATCATCTGTTGTTTACCACTTCAGTTTTCAAATTTGGAACCCCACGCCACATGCGCACACACACACACACGCACACACACGCGCACACACACGCACGCAAGCACTATACACACACACACACTCAGACAATGTCAATGTATCAAATCAGCCACGTCTGTTTGAAGCGGATTACAGTAGTTCTCATTCCCAGAGTAGTACAAGTCTTTTCCATACCATCACATAGAAATAGACCCATATCAAACTAAAAATATGGTCAATACAATGGACAGAATTATAACATACGACAGAACTATACCATTATCAAGTTCGGACAATAGAGTTGAAAAGTTCAGTTGAGTTAAAGTTATTTGAGAAGATATCTCCAACGTTTATTTTAGATTGTGTTTTTGTGGCTATAGGTTTAGCAGGTGGTACAGAGGTATTGATGTTGGTACTGCCCTCTCACCTCTCCAATCATCCCATTCCAGGTGCCCCGGACCAACTTCCCGTGCTTGCCATTGGTCACCAGGTACAGGTCATAGGAGAACTTGATGGTGCGGGACAGCTTCTTTAAGATGTCTATGCAGAAACCTTTGCAGCAGAGTTTGGTATAGGGCTCTGAGTGACCCACAATGCTGTGAAAACAGGAAAATCAATTAGCCAATTAAATGCTGAACAGTGAACCAAAACACTCATATCAGCTTTCCAGATTAACATAGGGTTGGGCTGTTTTTTTCATTTTGGTGCTCGGTATACCCTGTAGGAAATTACCCTGTAGGGTATATAGTTATACTGTCATCTGATGAGAGGGTGGGGAGGCTTTTTTTTAAGTGGCTATAAACAACATAAGTCTACGACAGCATTATTGAAAAAGTGGTATTAATTTTACTATTATTAAATGATTATTAAATACTAACTAATAACACATTTTGGCCTAACTCAAACATAAGCACACCTTTGGTTTCATGAAGACATTACATGCCAAATTAAAAGTTAATGTTTCTATTCAGAGACTTTTAGAAACATTCAACATGTATGTATTAATAACCTATCAATATTGTACAGCTAATAATTAAAACAAATATTAAACAATAAGTACATAAAACAAGAAAAATGTGAATAATAGCGATGTTGTGAGAGCATACCCTCTTTTACATACACAATGTACAAATACTTTAAATGTTAACGTTTAAATAACACAATTGTAAATATTGCACTTTTGAAGGTTTAAGTGTTTTAAATGGTATCTGAGGTGATTTTAAATTAAATGTATAAAACAATAAGCTTATTTACAAATAGCCTAACCTATAAAAACAAACGGTGTTGATGCTTCAAATTGCTGGTTTTCCCTTGTTTAGTGATAACTTTTTTTCCAGCATAACAGATCGCTTTGTCAACATTTGAGGCTTGCCTTAAATGCAACCAAACTGATGCTGTGGCATTTGGCTTAGACACAACTTCATCCGTCATCAACACAAATCCTCCTTTCATTCTAATGACATGATAAACAATGAGAAAGGCTACTTAAGGCCAAACTCCCTTTTTCGAATACCCCTTTCACATCGAAGCAACGACCCAGGTAAAGCCCCTGTGTGCCATTGGTGTGAATGGGTCGACCCGCGTTATCCAACCTGTGTCCGCAACCCTGCTCACGACCTGGGATTTACTTCCCGAAACACACACATTAGACACTAAAGTTTTCTTTAAAGACACAGACACACATGCACTCTTACACAAGGACATACTCCACCCGAAACATACATTCAGAGGCCTGATTAAATCCCAATTGCTAAGGTTCAACAGAATCTGCACACAGATTACAGACTTTGAGGAGGCTACCAAAACTCTCTTCAATGCATTAAAACCAAGGGGGTATTCCAGATCGTTCCTCAGACAGATTCAGAAAACCTTCTTGGCTACAAAACAACAGGACACTAGAAAAATCATTCCACTTATCACCACCTACTCATTATTCAGCCAAATAGCGAACAGAAAAATTAAACGTAACCTGGCCAGGATTCTGCAAAACACAGACTTGCTCCAAGAATACAAAATCGTTTCGGCCTACAAAAAAAACAAAAACCTTAAGAATCATATGGTAAGTAGTAAACTACCTGAAATCAACATTTTACCCACACAAAAAAAAAAAAACTACAAACACAACATACCTTATTAAACAAACACTCATAAAGTGTTAAACAAACACTCACAACATGTCATAAAGTGCAAACACTGCGACATAAAATATGTAGGAGAGACAGGAAATACAATCAAGACCAGATTGGCACAACACATATATAACATGAGAAATCATAGAAAAAGGCTCAATTCCTACACCATGGACTTGAATTGAATTTATTTTATTGCAAGGATTGCCCCTTGAGATGTAGCATCTCATTTTCGAGGGGGTCCTAAAGCAGTAGAAATATCGGGCCTCCATTCAAGAATTAACTGGACACAGGAGGACAGACGTAGGACAGAAAGACATTGGATTAGAAAACTCAACACCATATTCCCAGGAGGATTAAACAAACGCTGGTAAAACTTCAACACAAGAGGGACCAAATTCTGAAGGGGGGGAGGGGATTACTCTATGTAGCATGGTTATCTGACCGATTCTTAATCTTGTCATGTGTTTAACTTTGCAGAAACAATGTTCTGAAACTTTTATATTGGCTAAATTATGGAAATCGTAGAATGTATAATAGAACCGAACAACACTGGAATTATCTTAATTTTCGCTGGATTCACCACTAGATTCACACAAGAAGACTGCTCAGTTGTCATAGGTAAATAGGCAATGTTACGGTGAATAGCCAATAAGAAATAATAGGCCTACATTACTTAAAACTTTTGTGACATAGATTTTACATAAAAGCATTTGCAAGATTTGGAGCACATCATTTAGCTATCGATTCATGAGTTAACACATTGGGTTAAGTCAACATAATGACAAACTACATATATTCGCTAGCCAGCTGGCTGCCAAACTAGCTGTATTAACAGGAAAAAATGGATTTCAAGCAAGCTGACTACACCCACTTTTAATGACACCAAAACTAGACTACCCTGTTCAGCAGTGACCTGTACAAAAGTAAACTTGCGGACCCGGGTCTTGTGTGAATGGCGAGGACCCGGTACTTACCCCTAGTGTGGTGTGAATGGGTCAAAAGCGGGTTGAACCCATGTTCAATATCCCATGTGAACCCCAGGTTTTGTGTGTGAACGGTGTATAATAGGTGACGGTGTATAATAGGTCACAAGGTTGGCAGTGTGAACTCAGGCATGCGAGGTAAGAATTATTGTGGGGTTGCGATCACAGGCGCAAGTTGAAGTTAAATATGATTTTTCTCTCTGGCGTATTGTGTAGCACTGCAATGACAACCAGCAATGCAAGTACAAGTACATGTTCTAAAATTAATTTCTCTCCAATCAAAATGCAGTGCATAATTTATGCTAGACTTCAACTATGCAAACCTTATTTGTAAATTTGGTTTTTGTGTCTAACCAAATTCCAAACTACAGATAATGAAGTAGAGAGGATTATTAAAAAAAAAAATTCTATAATTTTTTGGGGTATTCTTAAAAAGTTTAATTCCAAAAAGCCATTGCTATAAAATTATTTTAAAGAATGTCCTTTGATGTAATGCTTAAAAGGCCCCTTCAAATGACATACAAATAAACAATAATCATAACTGTAGTCAGTAATGAGAAATGCATTAACAAACATCAAGTGGAGGGCCATATGCAAAGGAGGAGGGAGGAGTCTTTCTAAGGGCCGAGACAGCACTGCACAATTTCTGACGAATCAGTAGCTGAGACTGGCAGAGGCCAGCGCGGTCTTTATGCAGACCGCTCAGCATTAAAAAAAGCCAGCGAGCCATGTGTCCTGATGACGTCAAGAGCAGAGAGAAGCACAGTAGTGGACTGATTGGTTCGCCAAGCTTCAGGCATTATGATCCCATGGTGACAGATGTCTGAGTCAGACCAAAACAAAGTCTGTACAAATTAATCATAAGCAAGCACAGGCTGGACTGAAATCACAACACTGGATTACTCACCTGGCTAATGCATGCTCACCCACATGGGATAAGCTGCCTACACGCTGTCCATACTTTTACAACTCCAGCCTGGTTCCCGTAATACCGCTTGGCCATACTGTGGCGGTTTCTCTCTATTCCCACTCCTATATGTCTTACTTTACCATTAAATACAAATATTTATCATTTGCTCCCTATGGTTTTGAGGCAGGAAAAACATAAACATATTTTAAATTGATCGACTGGTAACCTGGCAGTGTGCACATAATGGCACAAAGCTGACGTAGGGGAAAGGACAAAATCAATTTTAGTAAGTTATAAACTGGATGTGCTCATCAAAATGTCTTCTTGTTCCACACTAATAGGATTAATTTGCAGCAACGTGTGAGAGGGACACAGCTCTCTCTCTCTCCTGTGGTATTTTCTGCTGTTGTTAATTTCTCTGCACTAATAGACTTGGGAAAAAGGTCGTTGTGTCGGGCACCGCTGCTGCTTGTGATGCTTATGCTAGCATGCTAATTTGCCATGTTCATCCATAATAGCTTTGTATTATGTATTGTATGAGTACATGTGTTATTACTTGGTAATGACACGACTATTACCATGCATATCTTGCATCCCAATTCTAGCACTTTCTGTTGCACACAATAAAGAGTTTATCTAGATTTATAGTACTGGGTTATTTCTCACTCATCTTTGGGTCGCTAACACTTTGTAAAGGTAGTATATTGCTAATAAAAAAGAAAATATTCCTCTGTAGTTATTTTGTGACTGCCATGTATGTGTATATGGAAAAACCCAAATTTAAGCTTTGTTGCATATTCATACAAAAACCATGTCCTGTTTATGGGCGGAATCGTCTTTCTCGCCGGAAAGCTTTGACAATGAGATGCTTGAAGAAAATCCAAACAAACCGAGGGGCTCTGTTAAGCGCACAGTGGAGCGAAATGCAAAGCGGGATAAAGATACATCACCTCTAACCTTCCATAGACCTTCTGTCTAATGAAGTGTGCAGTTGGAAGGGGCGGGGTGGGGTGGGGGGGGGGGGGGGGGAGGGGGGGGGGGGGTGAAACGCACGGCCAAGGAAACAGAGTCACAACAAAGGGAAACAAATGAACTGTTTAGAGAAAAGTCGCTCTCTGAAACGGGCTGAGACATAAAGTAAACAAGTCAGTCCCCTGTTCCCCTCACCAGCTGTCAGCGCTCAGAACTGTGGGCTAAGTGAGCTGTGAATTGTAGTTGAATGATTTAATCAGTCAAACTGTGTGTGTGTGTGTGTGTCTTGATCTCATGTTGATATCTCTGGTGGTATGTAATAGTATCTATAATAGTATTTACAATAGAAGTGTAGTATTGCTGATTTACCCACAGCTTACTGTGAACTACAGTCAACGTTCATTACTAGGGATAGCTGCTACATTATGGGAAGGATGTGCTTTGTCTTGTCTGTTCTGTAGTGATCTTGATGATGTCTCTGTATGCACTTACTGTACGTCGCTTTGGATACAAGCGTCTGCTAAATGAATGTAATGTAATGTATGTTTGCGTTTGTGTTTCCAGGAATCAAAAGGTGCAACTCTTCTTAACCATCAAACCACCGCAATTAAACGGCAGCCATTTATTCTGTCAAAGTCTGTTAAAACAGTTCACTGCCGTGACGTTTATAAGGATTTGAATTTTGACCACGTAAAAACAATTTGCATTTTGGAAGACATTACCTTTTTCGTAGAATTACTGTCTTCTTATTGGCATATATAAGGAGACCTATATGCCAAGGTATTCTATGATTCTACAAGGATTGTACAATAAATCTTTTAATGGGGAAAGCCGTTATGACACGCTGTATTATCAGGCACGCTCAGAAGTGGACACACGGGCCTATTTCTGTTGAGGACTTGATGGATTCAGGGAATTTCAATGCCATGGCTTCGATAATGTGCCAGCATCAAACAAGCGTGTGCAGGGTTTACCCTTGGAGAAAGCAGGGCAGGTCACTCGCCGTGCAGATGGGCCAGAACACACATTACTGATTACTTGAAAGGATGAAACATTGGACAGAAAACCCGTCTGACAAATAGGTCCTTGGGAGGAGGCTGCGCCCCTCCATCGGTTACATGTGTTCTGGATCCTGCTGATCCGTAAAGCTATCGCAGGCGGTATCTAATGAACGGGCCCGCCGACTCCCTTCACACGTACCTGATGGTATGAGCCATGGGCTCAATTAAAAATGTCACTTTTTGCACAGAGCCCGTTACACTCAGAGCACACTTTCCCCCGAGATGATTGTCACTGTAATGCCGTCGATACATTACTTTTATGGATCAAGGTGTCTCCCGCAGCCTCCTCCTTTCCGCTCTGTTTGGGTCATTCGATTTATTTAATTTTTTATGCCACCTCTGTTGTCGTTCCCCTCAGATTTTTATCGCTGCTTGTTGAAATCACCTGCAACATCTGGAACCCGATGGCATGAAATCTGATTCCCCTTGGGGAAAACAGTTCCTCAGCTTGTTTTTGCTGCTTATTCCTTGGTGGTTAAACAGCAGAAGCTTGGCAGGCACTGAAGTGGTTTTTCTAACCGTACAGCTCGGAGGAGCAGCAGTTGGGGAGTCACAGAATGAAGGTTTTTCTCTATTAGTGTCATTACCCGTGTAGTCGGATAGCTCTGTAGTTCATTTTGAGGATTGTATTGTTCTGCTTGAAAAGCCCTGAATTGAATTTTGGAACCGGGGCCTGTCAGTATTTGTTAACTTGCCAATTTGACAGTGGTAATACTATCAATAATGTTGATTATGAGAATGCTTTCAGGGTCCATGCACAGCAGAAGTCTACATTGTGAAGTCTGCCTGCACTATTGGCTGAGCTATTCACTCACTCAGTCACCCTGCTGCGTAGTAAACCTCCATGTCAGACTCATACATTTGGGCAGTTGTTTCAAATTTTCTCCAGCTCATCTGTGCTTTTGTTGAAGAGATTTTTGTTTACTGAAAAGCGTCTTGACAGCTGAGCACTAAAATAACAGTACATACAGCAACGATTTCCAATAATGAGCAGGTTGGCCAAGGCCCCATCGGCAGAGAAGAGAGAACGGGGTGGACGAAAATGCTAACAAGCAACATGGCGCATTGTTATACACATTAAACAACTTATATTATAAATCTTTCTCTTTTCTACATCATAAAAATACTTGATTGCATCTCCATCTGTGCTTTAATTTCCTCTTTTTTTATTTTGAGTAAAGCCGATCTTTGACTTAGAAAATTTTGCCTATGCTCTGCTGACATCTAGACAATAACTAGTTTTCAGCTACCAAATAGTTAATTGTTTATACGCTCAGTAATGTCCCATTTCTCAAATAAGCACGTCTGCAGTAAGAAAGAATGGACAAAATTTTTGCATCTGACGGTCTTGGGCCAAGCATACTACCCCAAATTAACCGCGTTTGTGACATTTTTGTTGCATTCCTCCCAAAACTGCTTCTACTCCATCCAAGAAGTACTATATAGTCCTATAGTTTACTGTAAGCTAAGTGAACTGTTGTATAGTAAGCTGTTCTGTAACAATATGATGGCTGTCTTTTGAGCAGTTAGCCGGTCAGAAGCAAAAATGAATAATCTGGGAACCATGATTTCCTAGCAGTTTGGTCAGGTTTGCTGGGTTCCTCACCACTATTTCAATGTCAAAATGGCAACTGAGTGCCATAAAAAAAATGAAAAGCAAAACAAAATGTGTTAAAGAGAGTGAATAATAAAATGTTTCCATAAAAGTAAAATGTTTGTTTCAGGAGCTCCAATTTGCACATTCCATTAATTTGTTTTGCAGCAAGGCTTCATCGCTACAAATTGTAGAGTGTCTTTGGCTATTTAAAGAAGAATAAAAGTATATAACATTCACATGCGTAGTATAGTAAACAAAGAATAAACTGTTTGAGAGTTACACTGAATTTTAACTAAGTTTAATGATTTAAAAATACCCCCCCACCCCCCCCCTTTAACTAATGGATGCTGATTTGGTCAGACAAGGTTTGGGATTGAGGAGACAGCTTTGCTTTTTCCATCAGGTGATAATAGATATCTCAGCAAGCAATGCATAAATCTTCTTTAATGGCAATCAATGTGTGATCGCACTCAACAATACACTCCACTTGTCTCGCGTAATTACAATTTCAGCTTGGGAAAGATAAAGACTCGCGTGGTTGATAACTGATAAGGTGTCTTTTGTACTGGGGCATTTTGTTAATTGAATTATACTTACTACTGTTAAATTTAGTTAACCTAACTGCAGGGAGAGAGATTTTTTCGAGGCTGTCAGAGTGCACCGTTTCCTTCCTCATGAAAATTTTATTTGGCTTGAATTTTCAGAAATAATTATTGTGGTAAAGGTCCTCTGCTGTTTTTTGTTTCGGAGAATTGATGTGTCATTTCTGTCACTGCCATTCAGTAATCTTTGGCCATCTGGCTTCCACTCATCCTTCAATAACCTCTCTCAGTCATTAGCACCAAAAATATAACCAACTCTAAACACAAGTACATTCCAACTGTACTGGCATACAACTGGATGAAATAGCTATTTAACTGTTTATTCAAATGTGTTATATATATTTGATCATGGGATAAGGCCTGCAAATTATTGACTGTCTATCCCACCAAGCATATGTAATAATTTCTAGATAATATGCAAGGAAAACTATATTTTTAAAATATAGTGTTGTTGATATATCCAGTTGTTTTCTTTTGTTACCAGTTATATATCAATTAGCGCTATTTAAAATGAGAAGATTACATTCCATGTTCAGATCAGGGATGGATCCAGAAATTTTTAAATGGAAAAAGTGAGACAGGCCCCCCTTCACGCGCATGCAAGCGGACATACACACACATACAAACCCCACCTCTAGGGGGCCCCTGAACCCACTAGTGCCCGGGAAAGCGTTCCCTGTGATACCCTCTTAGCTCCGCCCCTGGCTCAGATTGAGGTACTCACACTTCTGTCCGGTTAGACTGGCGGCGGCAGGGCACGGTGTTGCGTACGCAGGTTCCAGTGATGGGGTCCACACTCTCCACGATGACAAAAGGCCGCTCCTCAAGGGTGGCCACAGTCAAGTGGCGGTTATCCGACACTGGCTCCAGGAAATTGCCGTAGCGGGGCCACACCGGATATCGCATATGCAGTATCCCCATCTCGTAGTTCCCCACCTGGAGCAGAGCAATAGAGATGTCAGGGGGAACACGAGGGGACGGAAGGAACTAAAAGGATAAAAATTACAGTAAATGACAGCTAACTGTCCCCAGAAGAGAAATGCGTATGGCACACTTGGGCATGGAGTCCATCTTCTTTCCTTCCACACCACATTTTATATTGTGATAACTGTAAAGCCAGAGAAATGGTGTAATATTTACTAAATGAAGTTGTGCTGACCCCTTCTGGAACCTCTTAGATGAAAGATGAAATGTATGCAAACATAACAGCGCTGTGATGAAGAGGAAGGGCTGCATTGCTCTGGGCTGCTCAGGGAAGGCACATGCATTTCCTTTGTCAATATTGCAGCATTGGAGTCGTAAAGCCCCATAATCCCAAGTGTATTCAGCTTCCTGTTACAGCAGAGCTCTAAAGCCCTGTGAATCCCTTGGAAAGACGCCTTGGCTTCAAAAGGTGAGTGATGGCTCAGTATAGTCCTCAAATTTATTGGTGCCCTTCCTTTTACGGGGATGACTGGACAGGAGACTTTGTCTCCAGTCAGGGTCCACTACACATACTGTATGCAAGGGTGTTGTGTAATTCAGATTTAACACATAACTATAACTGTCACTGTAAAGGACATTAATCTGACTGTGGAAATGCTACCATTCATGTCACGTAAAAGTTGCTGGAGAATTTTTTAACCCCTTAAACATGTACGTATATACACAGTCAAATACTGTACAAATAATCCTATACCCATTTACTCCATGCTATTCATCATTGTAGTCTCAAATGCCTTTACATATATTGAATGTAATTTATTTTCAAATATTTATTTTCCTGGAATAAGTGGTGTTTGAATGTTTCTGAATAATTGACATTATTTTAAAACATTTAAAATATGAAATAATTATATTGATAATGAAAAATAATAATAACAAATAAAATACATTTAAGATATATGCATTATACGCGCACCACTTTTTTAAACTGGGTGACATTCACAGAAAAGGATCTCCATTTCTGGTCTTGAGGGCATTTAGTGGGAAGAAGCTATTTTATTTTACATGTTGAGGATTGCTTTATCCAATGGGTGTCTATTATCATGGTTTTACTGATATTCTGCATAACTAAAATTGGGAAATCTTCCAAATATATTATTATTTACAATAGCCTGGGAGCTGGCATAGGCTTGGAGCATGAGACTGTAAAAGGTATATGCATATTTAACATGGACATCTAAAGTACGCATTTAACCCTTGTGTTCAAATTGACCCATTTAAACGTTTAGTAAAAGAGGAATTACACTTTTGTTTTAAGAGATGTTTTTCATAACTAGTGACTAAACCAGCATAAATTTGGTTCCTTTTGGTGTTGTATGTCAATTTGTTGTTCATTATCTGTATTTGCTTTATGTATTTTAGCCTATATGGTTTCTTTGAATATAATAAAATACATATTTTAAAAAACATAATTGAGAAGGTCAAACATCAATAATCTACTGCATGAAAACCTTGTTCCAATTGAAATTTTCAAAGACAAACATGATTATTTCTGTATTTCTTTAAAATCCCAATAATGTCACATGGGTTAAAGGTGTACAGTGCCCCAGGGCTTGAGGAAAACTGTCAGATATGATTGTTATAGGGTAGGAGAGATTACTACAGTGCACACCAGCAGTTTTAGTACTAATGTAACATGTATAAAGAAAGGATAAGAAGTATCCGGATATGGATTTGATTATGCTGTACTGCATATTGTATTTTAAAAGCAGATGTTATTTACAAGTAACAAGTTATTATATTACCTAAAAAGACAGGTGTCAAAATAATTTGCACGCCTGTTTTCAGTACTTTGTGCAAGTGTGAATCTTTTGGCCATCTTTAAAAAAAAAACTTCTCTGAGCAGTTGTATCAGCATAAAATAATACAATTTCCCACATTTTTTCGGGAAAATGTATCAATCAACAGGTTTTGCCATTAAATGACTTTCCAAGCTACAGCACCTGTATTCACATGATACACAAATGAGAAGCACATAATTCATGTTCTTGACATGCAATTCCCATATAGTTCAGCCTCCTGTTGCACCTCTGTAGTGGGTTGGGGAGAAAAGCAATTGTGGAGATAAAGATTTGTCATGTTGCCACACACCACATCTAACTTCCTCAGAGGGGAAATGTATATATGACAGAGCAGTTCATTTTCAGATTCACAGCTGTGTTTCCACAACAAGGCAAATGCTACGGAAACATTGTAGCTTAATGGTCTGTTTACAAAGAAGGTGAATTCTTAAGGATGCACGTTATTAATAAATGTGCATTGTTTACTCATGCTGTTGCTCCTGCGTGCCTATGCTGCAGTGTAATGAACG
>CM056379.1:25533697-25746197 GCA_029718625.1 Synaphobranchus kaupii
GTGGTAAAAGTTATTACTCAGTTTGCGGATATTTAAATATATTTATTTTTAAAAAAACATTTCCCTCATTGGTTTCCAAGCAACAGAAAAGAAAAGCATGTCAAAATCCATTAGTAGAACAAGAAAGTATTTCATTTTCCTCTATCAACAGAGCAGAGAACTGCCTTCTCTATACTGGAACAGTCAAGCACAGTAAAAAATCATTCAAAGAGAGGAAAATTTGAAAACTGAATGCAAGAAAGGTACATAAATACACGTCAAGGATTTCTGCTCGCCAATGACAGCAGAGGCAGCAGTGTTGAAGGTTATCTTTTCAGCCATAAATCTCAGTAGTATGACATTTCACCACCAGCAGTGAAGTTTATTTCAGAGAGCATGGTAAGTTTCTACTTGTTTTCTAATAGAACACTTACATCAAACTGAACCACCTGTCAGATTGTCACAACAGAGATGAAGTTAAACCCCTGTATTGTCAACGGAGTAGTGCTGTGTTTTTTTCATGTGACCAGCCAGACAATCCAAACACATAATCTAAACACGAATACAAACACCACGAATTTCAGTTTGCACTGAACAAATAAGGCAAGCACACAGACTGTACAATCAGAGCCTACATCTTTTTCCGCCGTTCACATAGACAAACTGTTGGAGCGCAGAGCTCGGACACAGCGTCTTCCACTTTCGCGTTTCGTGAGGGGGATGTTTATGCATGTGTGCGTTGTCTCGCACGTGGAACAGAGATAGCATTGTACCTAGCTGAAATACCATCATCAAAGCTGGCACTCATGTTTTCTCTATTTCACAAGCTTGTAAAGTTCTCTGGCAAATAGATGTGCTGCACCCTGTGCATTTGTCGACCTTCCTAGGACATCCAGGGGTTCTCTTATCCATTAGCCTGGTTTTAATCACAGGAGGCTGTGTGCCAGGGGCATTTACCTTGTCCCATTGTCGTTCGCGGTCCAGAGTAATGATCACCATGGAGGGATTGGTCAGGTACCCGTCACTGTTGAAGGAGAAGTCCTTATGTTCCCACGTCACGTTCAGCATGTGGCTATAATGGAAAAGATGGGGAAAACCAGTTTGTTTTAGTTCTTCTAGCAGAAGTGTAAAATCCAGGGGTCTGAAAGTAAAAGTCCTGCCATGTGTTTCTCCCACCCGCGAACTGCTGCCAGCTGATTTCACGAATTAGTTCTACCACCTGGCTGAAGAACTGTGCCAATTAGCAAATCCAGGTGATTGGAAGAATATACTGGGGAGGACTTTTACTTTCTGAACCTGGATTTTACACCTCAGTCTTTTAGTGAAGCCCTTGTCAGCACAAATTGTGATTGCCGTGCAAAGTGAGGGGTTTAGTAAAATGAATGTGAACTAAAGAACATTAAACAACTTTGTTTATAAATTCAAAAATGAAAGTACTGTACATTATTACATGGGGGTGTGATCAGGATTTTGGTTGCATCCAGGATGGTGGTGTACTATGGAATGGAGGGCGCAAAAACAAACTGCTACAAATCAGTCTTGAGCAGGGAGACTATGGTCGCCCATGTTGGCAATCAGAAATAAAGGACAACTCCAGGGCATTGTAACATGAAGGTACCAGGAAAGGAACAGGGTGACGCAATGCCAATGTAACACTCCTTGGCCGAGCTCCCGATAACAGCTGGAACTCGCTGGCAGGTGAGAGTCTGAGTGAAGAAACCCCATCGCAAGCACCTCTGGTGAAAAGGGGACTAACATCCCTGATGATAATATAACACCTTCTTCCTTTGGGCCCATGTGCCATGAGTGCATGATCTCTCCCAGGCCAAGAGAAATGATGAAAACAGCCAGTGTAATGAAGGTGAATGCCCCTGTGTAAGCAGCTGATTTCATCTGGTTTATAATCGCAATACAATGACTGGAAAAGTCTAGGAAAAAAGAAACGATGTTTTATCTCTATACCAAGGATTGGGAGACAGGGGAGAGAGGAAGTGGGACAGACCTGATAGAAGGATGGGGCAAAATGAAAGGATTCCGTCCCACATGCTCTCAACTGCTATCATAGTTCAGAGAAATAATTAAAGTCACTTTAAAATGACTTCTTAGTGCTGGTCCATTCTTAAAGAGAAAGTATCATGTATTTATTATTCTGTCTGCACAGCACAGTTTCTTTCACAGTGGCTGTAAAATGCTCTCAAATAACAAAGGATTTGTAGACCATCTTTAACTTCAAATGTGCCTTAATTTGCCTGAGACTATTACTGAGCAGTTCACATGCAAACTCTGAGTCATCCTTCTCTATACCCTTGGAAGTGTAGCAGTACCTCACTACTCAGCATGTCCAGTCCTCCACCCACTCGACCTTCACCAGTGATAAAGTCAGGCTTCTTTAATTTCTACAGCTTCAGTTGAGCCTACTCGCACCTGACTGCAGGTCACCTGACTATCCTTTCACCGGACTGCAGGAATCACTGTGTCTTGCCTGGCACAGATGGTAACAAAATATGGTAACAGACAGCTCCTTTGAGTTGGGCTGGCATGAAAAACAGTCTCTCTCTCTCTCTCTCTCTTCCACCCTGTTGCACTTAATTATACATTTCCATAATTAACTTGTAATTACTGAAAAGGAAACCCATAGCTGTTGAAATTATATTTGCCCTGCAATTAAGCTATGATTTGTTCAGAGGCTATGTTTCAAGCACTGCTGTCAACTGAGAGTGAAATATGAATAAGAGATGGAAATAAGGGCAGTGTTTTTTGCAGTTAAGTCATAACTACTTTTCACCCAAAAGGAAATTTCTGAAAATACTGGGAATACTCAAAGCATTGGTGTCTACTTTTGTTCCTGGTGTTCCACAGTCCCGTGGAGTCCAGAGATATCTTCCCATTAGCAGCTGACTGCAAACTGAAATCAAGAGCCTACCCCTTATGGAAATGCAATATGCTGCAGTATATTTTAAATATATTGTGAAGATAATTTTGATGTATTTACAATATTCTGCAGTATATTCTTTTTCCATGAGGGACTATATACAGATCCTTTCCAAAAAATTATAGAATATAATTTTCCATAATTCCATTCAAAAGTGAAACTTTCATAGATTATAGATTCATTACACACAAAGTGAAATATTTCTAGCCTTTATTTGTTTAATTTTTCATAATTTTGGCTTACAGCTCCAGAAAACCCCCTAAACAGTATTTCAAGAAATACTAGAATAGTGTGTTATTAGAATAGTGTGTCGAAAATCAGCATTTACTTCAGTTATTTCAGAGAATTAATGTTTTAGACTGAGTGTCGCACTCTAATCATCTAATTTACTCAAAACACCTGCAAAGTTTTTCTACAGGTTTGTCATTAAATTGGACAGGTATCTCAGTTTGGTTCAGTATGGGGAAGACTGCAGACTTGACAATTGGCCAGAAGACCGTCATTGACACCCTCCAGAAGATGGGTAAGCCACAAAAGGTCATCGCTAAGGAGGCTGGCTGTTCACAGAGTGCAGTGTCCAAGCATATCAATAGAAAGTTTAGGGAAGGGAAAAATGTGGCAGGAGAAGTTGCACAAGCAAAAGAGATGACCGTAGGCTTCAGCGGATTTTCAAGCAAAGACGATTCCAAAATTTGGCGGAGATGCAGACGGAGTGGACTGAGGCTGGAGTCAGTGCTTCAAAAACCACCACGTACAGAGTGTGACACTCAGTCCAAAACATTCATTCTCTGAAATAACTGAAGTAAATGCTGATTTTCGACACACTATTCTAATTTCTTGAAATACTGTTTTGGGGGTTTTCTGGAGCTGTAAGCCAAAATTATGAAAAATGAAACAAATAAAGGCGAGAAATATTTCACTTTGTGTGTAATGAATCTATAATCTATGAAAGTTTCACTTTTTGAATGGAATTATGGAAAAAAAAAAACTTTTCCATGATATTCTAATTTTTTGGAAAGGATCTGTATATGCATGCCACAAATGTCCCCTGAAGATTGACTCACCTGAAGATTGTGTTATTGGTGAGGTGTCTGGCAGTAGTTTGGCAGTCACTGTGCCCCTCAGGGATGAATCCTTGATGCTTGCGGAAGCTCTGCACACCCTTGACCACGATGGCCACGCCGTCACGCACCCTCTGCCGAAGACTCTTTTTCCAGCGGTCCGTGATGATGCTGATGAGGCCCACGGGGAAGCTGTCGGGGGGCAGGAGGTCGGCGTTCCCCACCGCCAGGCTGGGGACAAGCCAGATATAGCCCGGTCCCACAAGGCCCACCTCAGCCGCCAGCCTGAAGAGGTACTGGGCCTCCTCGTGGGAGCAGTACAGCAGCAGCACCTGTGCATCCACCTGCTGCAGCAGCCTGCGCGTGCGCGTGTCGCTCGCCTCCTCCGACATCTCGAAGGTCAGCACATCCTGCAGCTCCCACAGGAAGTAGCTTGTGTCGGTGAAGGACCTGATGTAGTCCACAAAGTCCTCGTACCCAGGGTAGAGGCTGGTGATCACCACAAAGTTGCCCCAGTCGTACTCCTCCATCACCTTGAACATGCCGTTGACCTGCTGCTCGATGGAGGAGCCCATCTGGAGAAAGGTGGAGCCATCGCCCTGCAGATTGGGATTGGAGAGGGTGAAATAATGAGCAGGAGCAGAGGATATAGAATCAGGCAGCGTGACTGGAAGATCACATGGGTGGAGAGAAGATTTATGGTGAGGTGTATATTTTTGTGAAATACAGTAGAATCCTCTTAATCGCATAACCAATTTGCCAGCAAATTTTATGCGATTATCCAGCTGAGTCGATTAGACGGAGGAACCTAGATGAGTAGTACTGTATTACAGTGGGGGGGTGCACAGGAAGCCAGGACACAACGAACAGTACACACAAATACATATACTATACAACTGTAATACAGTATGAACTCTGGCATGGCAAACAATATGTCTGATAACGGATGTCTTATATACATGTGCATGAACTCAGGAAGAATGAGACAGCAGAGAGAGAGTGCCACCGACCGCACTTGCCACTCAGGCGTCCACTATTGACGTGATTTTCAATAGAAACCACATACCTTCGTAAATTTTGACAGTTTTGTGTCTTTATAGTGGCAATTGTGGGCTTATTTATGCCACATCTGCCGACTTTTAACGTATAGTTCTAGATCATTATGTGATGTAATTGGACATAATTTCATGCAAACGTTCGAAATATGTGTTAATGGTTCATGAAAATATGTGATCTCTTTACAATGGAATGAATGGCATTTTTGTGCAAATACCAGAATTATGTGATAATCCATTATGCATTTAAGTGGATTCTACTGTATAACAAATGTTTAAATGAGCAAATTATCATTAAGTTAGCAAATTGCCTCTGACTCAGAATATACAGAACTTGATTAGATTTCTTACTTTTTGCTGATAATGGGCTTTTCATGAACACATTACTGAAACTATAACAGCCTCTCACTGCTCACCGTTTTCCTGTTTCCTATCTCTCTGACTCTCACCAGGGAGATATACAGAATATACCATTGGGGAAGTGTACATCAGGCAATTAGGACTTAGTCACATTTAGGGTGTAGCAGCTCTGAATCCAGCTCAGTCTGCTATTAAGTGTCCCCTTTTAGTAGATTGCATCTCTGAAGACTACAAAATGCTATACATTTATCAAAATATTAGACAATTTAAATGTTTAATTATAATAAAAAAACAAAAGCCTCAGTCTAACGCTCCAAATTATTTGATAGGTCAGTCAAATAACTGGTGAAATCAACCAGAAAGCCAAAAACAACTTTATCAGCTTTAATATTAAACAAGTTAATTAAAACTTTCATACAGATGAACTACTTATAATTAATCAAAAAGAAGTCATTAAAACAGACATTTGGGAATTACAAGCAAAGAGTGAGAGAAACCAGTAAGCTAAAACAAAGATTTATCCACTTCCAACTTCAGTGCAAGGGAAACAAAAGAAAACCAGGTGGAAAGCTAATATTTACCAAACAGACAAGGAACGACCAACAGCAAAATGAGAAAATGTTTCTTCTCTTCTCTGAGACTCGATCTCAACTCATATTAACCTTCGCCTCAGTAGTCATAAATACTTCACCCAGCAGGAACTGAGGATGCTGGCCCTGATTCGTTGATTCTGAGTTAAGGCACTGAAGATTGTATTGTATTGTAAGGTACTGGTTTGTATTGACAAAATCACTATTAACTCTAGGTTGTCCAAAGCAGTGCTAAGCACCACGGTATTATGATCAAGAGATTAATCTTTTATGGAAACCAAACAAAAATACTCAAGGAGGTAATTCAGTTTAGCTATTGAACACATATAGTAAAGAATGTAAATGTACTTTTGCCTCAGACAATGGACATGATTTTTATAAATAAATAATATGTCCACCCTGTTGGGTATCTCCATTTTCAAATTGGTCAGCTTCAACAACTGTTATTTACATTGGATTTAAAATGTCAATTGATATTTCAGTTGAATGCAACAAATTCCTAAATTATTTTATTGCAAGCCAGGGGCATTCAACTTTTACTCCAGTTGGGCCCTCCTTATCTAATTTGTGTACTGGTGTTCCTTCAGAGAGTCATGGTGAACCAGGACCTCCCAACCAATTTAATCTAAAACTATACATCTGACATTTCTTCTCTTGAAGGAATAGGTGAATGCATCTGCTAAAAACCTATTCAAAGATCATACATATATAACAAGTCATACATATAGGAGGTGTACATATTGGGTGAGAAGTTGTGAAATGTCACACCCTTATTCTATGGCCACACAAACTGCAGCTGGAGTGTTAATGGCGTCAGGTTCTCTCTCAAAGGAGCAAAAAGCTGTCTAACAATAAGTGTTAACTGAGTGAGTTGGACAGAGACAGAAACGGTGCTGAAAATGAGCAATTGGTGCATTTACATGCACACTAATACTCTGATCTCACCCCAATTATGGCAATACTCTGTCACTCCATCTTTCGATTTTTTGGTGCATCTACGTAGATGTCATACTCCGATTTCTTTTGGCTTTTTAAAACTGCGAATGTAAAAGGTCACCAGACGCAGTGAACTGGATGTTGTTTGTCGTACAATTCAAACAAACCAACACGGCAAACAGCAACACGCAGAGTGCAATTATTAATAAAAAGTAATAATTCTGGACAGATGAGTAAATTCTGTTCATGCTTAACCCCTTTGTGCAGATGCCTAGTGCAATCGTTCATTTTATGTTTGATGTAGGCTACTGATTTTCATTGAAGATAAAAACATTTGGCAGCATTTTGCTGATGTGGAATACAATTTTACTTTCATTTTATTGTATATAATATAGGCTATGGCGTATATACTTGTCACTTAGGGCATGGAAAATGCTCATTCCAATTTACTGTGCGCTGATATGTGGTAGATTAATGTAAAATTTTCCTTGGAGTCATTATGAATGGGAACATTTAAAAAAATGCAATGCCGGGGCAAAAATAATACATACTGTAGAGTACAGGTAAAAGTGATGTTTTATTGAGGTACAAGAGTGAATGATTAGGCAACATATTTAGGTGTATGCTTGTATGTTTTATGATGACATAGACTGTTCAAAATAATACTAAATTTCATAATAAAAGTAAAGAATAAAGTTTTCTGAACACAAATTGGGGTGGCACGGTGGTGTAATGAATTGCACTGTCGCCTCACAGCATGAATAAACCAATTTCTAATCTAAGTTTGTATGTTCTCCCCGTGTTGGTGTGGGTTTTCTCCAGGTACTCCAGTGTCTCCCACAGTCTAAAGACATGCCAGTTAGGTTAATTGGAGACTCTACATTGCCCATGGTTATAAGTGTGTCAGTTAATGTTAGTTAATGTCAGTTAGTGTGTGTGCCCTGTGGTGGATTGGCAAACTGTCCAGGGGGTATTCCCATCTCTCGCCCAATGTATGCTGGGATAGGCTCCAGCTCCCCCGTAACCCTGACCAGGAATGAGCGGTTTCGAAAATGGATAGACGGACGAACACAAATTGAAATCCTTTACGATTAAACAAAGTAAATATGGACAGGGCACTTTTGTGTTCCTCATGGTCTTTTTTGGCAACTGGGTGGCTTACTCAGTAAAGTATTCTGGGTGGCTTACTCAGTAAAGTATTCTGGGTGGCTTACTCAGTAAAGTATTCACCACAAATGTAGGCTGAGCCCTATCACGGGACCCACTGTTGTGGGTCAGTGGAATTTGTCTTGCCAGGAGAAAATTAGGTTTAAGTCTATAAGGGTCCCTCAGGTTACCATTGCATTAGTTCCTCTCAATAAGGAGCAAGGCAGCCCCAGGCTGGCAGCTGTCATCAGTGGGATATCCACCTCTCTGTTCCTATCAGCACAAGCCCTCCGGTAGTACTGTGCATCCTTTGGGGGAAGATAGCTACTGGCCTGCAAACATGTGCATCGGGGGAGTGTATGCACTTAAACTGCTGTGTTGCAGTTTGGCGGTCGGGGACTCAAATTATTGGGAGAATATTGTCAAATAAAAGTATGTGTAAATATAGCTTTTTTCATTGTAAAAGGAAAGCATTGGCTTTTCATGTACCTCTGGGGTTCACGCACATGAAGAGGACCAAGGCTTCCTTAGCATGAGCCCTGACTGTGATACAATTCTGAAAAGGCAGGGTCATACCCCACAGCCTCATACTAGTGAGAACTGACAATTCCAATTGCAATGTATGTCATTTTACTGTACGTATGTATCATTGCCAATCACAATCATCTACGTGCAATTCCATTACTCAATCAAAAAAGACAAAAACATCTTCATCGAAAAAGCTTGATTCGTTGATTTAATTTTAACATGAACAGTAATTTTGATGACACTTTACTTGAACCCTTCGACATAAGGCTGACATAACACTGTCATACACAATATAACAGCTATCACAAGATAACATAACAGCTTATGTCAGTTCGTGTCAAATGACATAACACTGTTGTCACTTTTATCGGTAAAAGTTATGACAGATGTTATGTCACATCTTGACATGCCACTTGTCACTTGCCAAATTTAGGTGCTTGTGCAGGCTGAAGCCAATTATGACAGCTGTTGTGACAGGGACTACTTAGGACTGTGTCATCTTGTGACAGCTGTTATGGCATTATGTCGAATGGTTCAAGTAAATCGTTACGTAATTTAAAATTAATATTAAAGAAGTTACAATATTTTTCAGTGCTACAAAAGTAGTACTCTTACATTTCTTAATAATGGCTTCAAAAAAAGTTTTATATCAATAAAGGTATACTGTTACAACTGCTTATAACAACTGTTTTTGAACCATGTGTAAGGCAAAAACACAAGATCACAGCAATAATTGGATCCACAATTGATTCTGTCTGTTTTACTGCTTTTCATCCTCACTTTGAAAATGGCGCTGAATGATTGTTCAGCATTCATGTCTTTTCCAAAGTATTGGCTGTACTAAATATGATTACATTTGCATGAATGTAACATATGCATAATTGTTAGAAGTCGTACCTACAGTAGCTGTATTACAGGGATTACGGAGAAGTTGCCCATCCATTTAGAGAAGTGCTTCGACTTTATTGTTAATTAGTCACAATATGTATTATAACTATCCACTCAGCCAGAAGAATGGGGTGTACTTTATCTCCCACTAAGTTGTTGGGGGTCATAACAATTATTTATACATGGCAGGTCCCTAGTGACCACAGGGGTCCCCAGCTATTTCCCAGATAGCCCAAATAGAGACTGTCTCAGTCCGGCGATGTAAGGCATCAGCAACAGTGCCGCCAGGTTCCCATTCTAACTAGAACAGTTGAATAATTCATAATTTTCACCCTTTGTCTCCCACTCTCAGCAGCAGCACTGGCCCATATCCACGCTCCGTCCTGCAAATTCAGAGGGATGGCATTATCAGGTGGCACAGGCTCTTTTTTAATGCTGCGTCGTGCTCAGATGTGACCTTGGGAGGGTGAAAACAATAGAGGGCCAGCGTTTATTTGAGGGATCTACATGTGATAGCGCATTCAGGGCTGCTTTCAGAGCAACTCCCAGCACTCAGATATTCATGCAATGACACACTTGTTACAGTATTTTAAGCTTTTGTAATCCGATTTCTTTAAGGTCAAGAAAAGCATTATAAAACCATATTCGCTTGGGTTATTGTATGGCGCGCCACAATTTAACGTATAAAGGAGAATTAAAAAGTCCCTCTTTGTGAATTCTTGAATCATCGCTCTCTTCTGTCAGCGCAAAAACATTTCAAGCTACGGTGGGACTCGAGGCTACTCTGCATATTTAAAGAGCTAGAATCTCATCCTGATTCTCCAGGAACAATACTTATTGGGAGGAGAGGTTGGGAAGTCAGGCACCACGAGAGAGCCACAAAAGACAGCACTGTGTTATTTTAGAACAGACAGACTGTCCTTTAGATATCTTTTTCTGTATTACAAAAGTAGGCTAGACAACTGAAAGGAGTGTCAGCTATTCAGGAATATTCTGTTGAGTTTTCTCCAAAGGTCTGCATTGCTCTAAAAATAAAAGATTCCACTCCCATGTGACTGCTGCCCACAAATCAGAGCACAATCAATTTGAATGCCACCTAAAAGTTTGTTACCCTTATTTTGTGGGCATTGCCGTGTACAGGCATGATAAACATAATTTATCATAAAAACACTGGTAAGTTATGTGCTGATTACATAAATCTATTCCTTTCCGACCCATTCACTACAACACCAAAGTTGTTACTGCAAAAAATTATCGCTTATTAGCACTTGCATACATCAGGTATTTGTCCAATAGAAAGCAAGGCCTACCCATCCGGTGCTTGTTTTCTTTTGAAACTATGCATGGGGGAGGGGTAAGCATCCCATAGTACATGTTTATGAAGACTGGTAATTGACATTGATTCTGTTCAGGGGAGTGGAGAGAGTGAGAAATGGGAGGGGATTGGAGAATTATAGTGATTTAAATTACATAATGTAATTACCAGGGATAACTCTGTACACATAAGTGCACAGTCATTTTGAAACAATTTGCCTAAACGACAGCCAGTATCCTCCGAGGGTTGGGCCAGCATGTTCTGAGCTTTCATTCGGCTCCTGCACTGAATTCACTGCACTTCAGTGTAAGTATAGCCATATAACTGAATATGTACAGCATAGACATGGTATGCATTTCCTGTGGGAGATTAGAGATATTTATCTTCCTCTTAATCCTCAACCACAGTCACAGTGATGTTTGCACGAACCGCAAGCAAAGGTATTAATCTGTGCAGGAATATGAGCAGGGAGGGGGAAAGGATACCCTTAAATATGATCATTTGTTCATTTATTTATTCAGATTTGTTGTTAAGCAGATATGTTATTTTAAGCCATGCCTGTGGCTTTTATGATGCCTGCAAGTTAATGCAATTTCATGGCCGGGGCTATACTCTAGTTCACAGCATTCTAACACTGCATGAGCACTGGACAGGTACAGTACCAGATTAGCAGCTAAATAAGTGCATAAAATGCCATTATTTTGGGTTTGAAGTGGAGTTACGGACCAAATCTCTCACTGCCACAAAAATACAGACAGGCACAGCACGGTGGGAATTCCACAGACAGGCATTTAGTCTTTTGCATCTGCCATTCCAGAACGCCTTTTAATATTTCTCCCAAAATATGCAAAAACGGAAATATTACCTCCACAACAGGATGACATTTAATCTTGGCGAACATCCACTAGTTTAAGTACCCCCTAAAATCCAGTAACCACAGCAGTGGTTACTAAGGGAACTGTAATATAACCTACTCTAGCCCCTGACACACATAGGATATAATGTGCAGAGCAAGGAGAGAGCAGTCCATGCAATAAAATCTACTGACTTCTTTGAAAAAAAGCTAGGCACTTGGGTCCCTGGAGCTGGAGAGATCAGATGCAGTGTTTATGTCTTAAATTATTCAAAACCTGAAAATAGAAATATGAAAAAAGCCACTGGCTATTGGCAGCCAGTAGTAAGGGACAGTAGTAAAGAAATGTTTCCTCATTTCCAGTTCTGAGGGAGGCAGAGTGCCTGTCAGGCAGCCAGTGATCCCAGGTGGGTAGTGACTTGTTTCCTGGAGAATCTAGAGGGCACTGACAGCTGTTACTCTGCAACATTCAAAAACAACTTTTCTGTCAAACGACGATGAGAAGTTTGGTCTGTTCTTGATCGTAGCAATTGCTGCTGTGAACTATGTACCCAGTCTGTATTGCTTATTTCTGTTTATAGTAAACTCCCGCATAAGTGACCTACCAGAATATCCAACACCCCTCATTTAAATTTTAATGTCAGTTTCTATGATCGACAGTCTGGTGAAGTGGAAACTTTTGTACAATCGCAGTAAATGAATGGTACAGAAATACTTCATGCCGGCAAGGGCTACTTGACCTCCCCTACCATATGTAATTGGTTTTTAGATGCTGTAAAACAAGGATTCAATCATTTTTCTAATTCTAGGATCCCAATGTGCCTGACTTAAGAACACTGCAATAATTCTCCTTATATACTATTCACTGCATTTCATGTAGGCCAATTTTGAAACGCAGCCATTGATGAGTTAAATTAATTCTTTTTTTGGACCAAAAATATGCAATAAAAATAAGAAACCATTGTAATGAAATATTTAGGTCATAAATAAGCCTTTTCAAAATGGTTTTTGTACTAATTCATCTTTGTATATTCACTTTCTGAAATTGCGTCAGCTACCATTATTTTCATTTTTACTGGTTAATCCAACCTTTCATGTGTCCGCCTCCACACTGGTCCCATTGAGATCAGCTATGCAGGAGTTTACTCGACTTTATTTGCAAAGAGCTACAGTAAGAATTGACCTAACTTTAGCAAAAAATGGAATGCCATTATGGAAATAATGCTTGTTCTCGTGAGGATCATGCAACCTGAAACTGCTGTATCCTATATTGGCATGTGTTATCCTTCACAATATAGTCATACAGCAAGAGACCAGTGTGACAGACTAGTAGTTTACACAGTAACTGATGCATATTATAAAGAAAACTATAAAACCAGGGCATTCATTAACGTTAAATGAATGCACACAAATTCAGGAAAGTGGTAAAAAGTGTAGATCAAGAGGCATTAGTGCACTAACCCCCTTCTCATTCTCCTTTCTTGTGTTCCCTGCTCTCATTCTATAACGAATCAGAACACAGAACGCAGCCCTCAAGCACACCTGAATTTAATCTGCATCAGTCTATAGTTACAAACAGGTGCAAATCAATAGACTCGATGCAATGCCTGAAGCCTACAGTAAAGCACTCCCCTCACGACAAATTACAGTCTGATAAATGACTTTCAAAACCTCCTTGTCGAGATGCCTTAGAAAATGTATGCACTTTAGATTGAATTCCATCCAATTGATTCAAAAGGGTTTGTTCCTGTGTGCTGTGAAATTCACAGGAAATGTATTACCTAAACATTGACATACTCATTGCACATTATTGCCATATCAAGGTGACGCCGTCTTAACCAGTTTAGGTTTAGTTACAGTGGTCAGCTGTGTGGCTCACCTTAATGCATGGTTTGTCATGTCTATCTGATTACTCTTCGTCTTCCCAATTGCCTGGCTTTTATGCTTTGCTCTCTTTGTTTTGTTCCCTTCGTTTTGTGAAGCACCGTCTCTCTGCACGCACTCGGTAAAACCTTTGAGAGGCTTCGAAGATCATCAGCTGGGAAGGCAGCTGTGATCCCTTTTCAAATTTGCATCAAAGATATTCATTACCTCTGGAGAAAGCAGGCGCCATTGAATCCTTTCATCTCAATATATATGATGTTTTTTTTCACCTGCCCTTTTGTGTCATGTGGCCGTGATGAGCGTTTGCAGCAAATTAAATTCGCCAAAAAAGGAATGAAAAATGATCACCAGGAGCCGAGCATGGCAGCGAACTGAGATCCCGGCTCTGCTCTGATGAAATGCGCATCCGGGCCATTGTTCTAAAGATGTGTATAATTGCGCACTCAAGTTCCCTGCATTCAGCTACAGTCGATTGAGATGTATAGCATCACCTCCCTCACATCACCACCAATCCTGCCTGGCCGTGTCTCAAACACATCACAAGCACGCATCTGACACATCTGAACCATGTGATTCTCGACACTCTTTGAAGGAACGACGAAGGGAAAAGTAGGCTTGGGACGTAGCGATGGGTAAGTTGTTCCACTTTTTGGGGGCCGTCGGGCTTAAAAAGAGAAATTAGTTTTAAGACCGTTCTCCCTGAGCTCTCCAGCTCGGAGACCAGGAGCGGAGTGGAGCGTGTCTCCGGCAGATGTTCGACAAGACGGGGAGCCTGTGAAACAGGAGCAGGACTGCGGGGTTAGCCATTGTCGAGGTCAGGAACACAGAAGCACCTGCTGCAGTCTTAGCTCTGTTCTTTTAACTCCCCCCAATAAGTAAAGTCTTATGACTACTTTTTTGGCATACTGTGATTTTATTTGATAGCTACCACGCATTTCCAATTCCCCAGTAACATTAGCATACCAAGGTACATTTTTACTAGAGTGATTGTCATTGCTCACACAGACAAAGAATACTACATATGCTGGTTTCTTTGTCCAGGAGGACAGAGCATTGTAAGTTCAGTGATTGTTTGCACGATCGCCAAAGTTACACAATTATGCTGCGTTCCAGACAAAGCTGGATGTGGGAAGTCCCTCCCTTTCCAACTTCCGACCGCAAAGCGTTCCAGTGTCCGGACCGCGATAAGATGACGTATCCATAAATGTAGCAACCCATTGATTGAACAGCTATGCTTGCTGACTAGCTAACGCTAACGTTTAGTGATTAACCTGTGTGGTTGCACACCTTCCTATGCAAACATAACAGGTTTTATTAATATGTCATGTAGGAAATTTTACTCAGCGATGTATTTTAATAGCTTGTCTTGACATGATTGTTTACCATTCATGGTGTGCTCCCTATATGCCGTTCATGTGTTTTTTAGCTACCCCTATAAACAGGCTTAACCTCTTCAAGTGTACCTGAAACAAGTGGCCACCTTCTTTCGGGAATGCAGGAATGGGGTTATTGGGAGGGGCATTTGAGCTCCTCCTCACTGTTTTACCAGCGCCATCCCGTCGATCGAGGCTGTAATGTTAATCTGCCGGTGCAGCGCGACAAACCCCTCAGGGTGTAATTTTTTCAAGAGCGTGTTTGTTAATCATTATTATTATTGATTTTGTTCACTGTCTCCTCAATAAGCATCACTGTGATTGATTGCTGATAGTGAATGAACTTCGATTTTCATCAGAATGGGACTTATAATGGATACCCAGTAAGCTGCAAGATTGGAAACCTTAGATACGGAACGCCTGCTGCTCGATGTTTCCAGACCAAGGCATTCAGGCATAACTCACCCGCTGTCCCACATCTTACGAATCCAGATCAGAATCTTATTCTTCTCTCGTTTTAGCACATCTGCGTGCCTGAGACTACATCTGTCATTCTTCAGTCGATTTTTCAGTAAGGTCTTAGTGCTAATTCATGTTTTAGTCTTCAGATATCAAGCGTCATCCAGATTCCCTTGTAAATACTGATGGTAAAATCAAGATTTGGCTCATGATGACTGATAAAGTGATCATTCAAAATGACTGCTGAGCCATGACAAGTGTATTGCCCAAGTAAATATCATCGTCAGCAGAAGAAAAATTTGTGAAATGAGAATTGTAATAGAAAGACATCCTAAGATGTATTAAAATCTCTTTATATCTTCAGGACATTGGAAAGAGTGACCGATGACTCGATGAGCAGCATTCATGAATGTCTGTCCTCTCAGTCTGATCCTGGATATTAACCGATTTCATGAGCCTTCCATTTTCATTGGATGAAAGCAAGGCTGAACTGTGTTGAGAGATGAAGAGAGAGATTTCTAATTCCTTCAGGCAATTCAAAACTAACACAATTGATAGTATCAGATTGGTCTGCTGTCTCGGACCGACTCTGATTAAAGTAGGTGTTTGACGCTGCTGTAGAAAGGGCGTCAAACCCATCACAGTCTGGATCCCTGCTCGGATCCTCGTCTGTAGGGGGCCCCCGTGGGGACCCGTGCTGGGGAGCCGTTACCACATTCCTGCGGTCTCCCAGCATTTCCGTCAGCTGTTGCGCTGCCGCGCGTAGCTGCATAACTTCCGCGGACAGGTTGCCGCCCTTGCCAGCCTTGCCCTTCTTTCACACAGGGGCTTCGGTGGCGGAAGTACCCTTACGTTTGGGCGCAACCTCTACTGCCGCTGGGGTTCTGCCCGAGGGAGGCATGTGGGTCATGAACGCATCCAATCGGGCCTGCTTATTCTCCAGCGACATGCCCATACAGCAGGGGCAGGGGTCTGAGAAAGCTTCCTGCAGATGCCCTATGCCGAGGCACAAATAACAACGGGTGTGCCCGTCGGCCAAATCCATGGCTCCTCCACACTCAGTACACAAGGCACTCATGCCATACACCAATAAAGAGCACTCACAGATGAAAAACGTGGCGGTGGTCTATAATAGGGGAAGCCCAGGCAGCTAGTGTAGCGAAGCACGCATACTCTGCCTTACAAACCAAAAGAGGTAGTACGAGGCTGTAGCTCGCCGCTTGTGTGGTAACAGATCTCACTGGGATATACTCACCACACCCAGGTTCGATCAATAGAATCTTTTGCTTTAGTACAATAAAGAGCAGCCACAGACGATAGAACGTGGCGGTGGTCTTCAGGGAAGTCGTGGCAGATAGTGTAGCGAAGCACGCATACGCCTTATACATCAATTGATGTAGCACCATCGCTAGCCGATTGGGAAGCCTCACTGGTGTGCTCGCACAGCCAGTGCAGACTTAGAATCAATGACTGGAGCCGTAGCTCGCCGATTGTTTGGTAGTCGATCTCACTGGGATATACTTACCACGCCCAGGTTCGATCAATGGAATCTCATGCCTTATCACAATAAAGAACACCCGCAGATGGTAAAATGTGGCGGTAGTGTTTAGTAGGGGAAGTCCAGGCAGATAGTGTAGCGAAGCACGCACACTCTGCCTATAATCACAGAAAGATACAAACCTGTATTTTGCTGCATACAAACCTGTTCACCGCGAGACTTGCTTGGCTAGAGTGAACGCAGTAAATGCGGTAGCACAGCAGTATCCAAGAGCCGACTATCCGAACAAGATAGCAAAGCTATTCGCGGATTTCACTCGCAAGTGCTTACCGAGGAAATTGAAGAGCACTTCCGCAGTGACGCTCCCCCACTTATGGGAGGAATTACGTCACTACGCGTCACTACCATGACAATTCTGGTATAAAAGTCTCGATGCATCTGGCCCCAGAAGGCCATCCTTATTGACGACCCTAATGGTCGGAGGAACGAAATAGGAATGAAATAGAAGAACTAATTGTTCTTTTAAAGAAGGACAATACCATGCCTACTTCAAAGGTTTGTAGTCACATCATTTTTATTTACTTAATTTCCAAAAAAAATAAACAGCTTAATTTCTCTGGCTTATTTTTATTTATTTTTTTTCAACGAATGTCAGTATTATTAGAATAAAGTGATTTTTTCCAGCTAGCAGTGTTGGTGGAACATATACATTTTATTTTTTATTATACAGTAAGTGCCTGTTAATTTAGTTTTTTATTGAATGGCACAATTTGGTGGTTTAGATTAAATTCACAGGTAAGTGCGTGTGTGAATGTGCAGAACAGGTCCTCCCCTATTAAATACCTGTCAGTATTTATCACAGAGCGTCTAAGAAACTGAGGAGACAGAGGAATCATATGATAAGGTTCTTTTATAGAGCGCTTCCTCAGCCTGGCATGCAGACACTATAAATATATATTTCCAGAGACTCTGAGTAAATGTGTTGAAAGGCTCCTCACTCCTCTCAGGGAGACATGTGACAGAGCCTACAGGAGGGGAGTGTTGTAACCTTAATCAGGCTGAACTCCACGGCAGGCCCATGCCAGGCACTATTAAGAGCACAGAGAGGCCTGTTACTCCATCAGCATGATCCCCCTCTGCAATGGAGAGCAGTCATCCTGCTCAATCATCATCTACACAAGGAGCAGTTTATATATATATATAACTATAATTATCAGTTTTCGAGCCACAAAGCAAAAACCGTACATTCGGCATGGCCCATTTACTATTCTTTTTGTCACAATCAACTGTCCCTTGTCAGCATCTGTTGGAATTTTTTTTCATTGTGTCAGGTTTGCTGTGAATCAATTGGTACCTGGCTTGTCTCCCACCCTAATTATCCTGGAAGTGTCACACAAGCACTTTTTAAAATTGTTTTATCGTAATGCTTGCCGAGCTGTGGATTAACTGATGGAAATCGAAATTGGCTTCATATTTTTCCACCGCTCAAATCACAGTGTGCTGCTGTACGGTTAAGCAGATTTCTGCAGAAATAGATAATTGTATTTATTAAACATCATCATTTTGATTCTTCTTGTATTAACAGAGTTGGCTGGTCTGCTTTATCGCTGCATATTTCTGGATCTGAACCAAGCTGTTTATTGTGCTTTGGACACCTATGCCCTGAAAATCAATTCCAATCACTGCACATAGCAATTCCAGTAACTATCAAGATTGAAATGCTCATGTCATCCTTGCCTTTTTTTTATTACCCCAAGTCACATTACACAGTTCAAGAGTGTACTGTATACATAATAGTGTACTTCTCTTTTCCAGAATTCCGGTGGGAAAAATGCACTTATCACACTTACATATTTAAACCTCCTTGTTGAAATGTATTAGCTCTTTATTAGCTCATTATTATTTGTCCCCTTTTTTTCTTTTTTGAATCACAAGTTATTCCAATTGAGTCACCACTCTGCCACTACATCCACACATGAAGCCCCGCAGCTGAAGCATGTGCAGTACTCCTGTGAGCCAGTGGCTGTTTCATCGCATACAAGTCACACTGTACTACATGTAATATCGCGCAATTACTGGAGAAGAAGAGGCTTATTAGCCTGTGTGTGTTTGGGAAGTCATTTGGAGGAAGTAATGAAGTAGTAACCAGAGGAATCCTGGCTGACTTAAATCCATCTGACCCTTGGCAAGACAAGACCACCTGTGCCCCATAACTTCAAACTCCCGGTCATAGATATAGCTGTAAGATATAGTTGTTTTTTCTCTGCATCTAACAGCATTAAGCCATACAAATGGGTGATGGAGGTAGTGGGAAAGATGCAGCTAATGTTTTCAAATCAATTTTTATCCCAGACTTTGCTTTCTATCCAAATATATAATGCCTAATTGTATTTGTAAGCTGGTCTCATCACTACAACCTCCTCAATCAATTCAGCATAGTGAACAAGGGCATATCCATAGACATTTGGGGGCGAGGGGCTAACAATTTAGCAGATCCAGATGAGCGACCTAAACAGGGGTGCTGCAGGGTCGTGAAACTGCGCTAATGTATAGCCTCAAACCCCAATACAAACTGCAAGTTTACGTGTCTCAAGATGCAACTTTCCAGGACAGTTTCCTGCTGTACATAAGCTATACTATTTGTGGCGTATCACCATATAATCCAATTCTTCACCAACGGAAAAAGGATAGTGAAAAAGCTCAAGTTCAACAATGCTAAAACTCTCAATGCTAAAAAAAAAAAAAAACATAGCTACGATGGATGGCTAGCTATGTTATCAAGCCAACTTCACTGAATCCATAACCATAACTGTCAAGTCTCTTAGGAGCACAACTTCATACAGTGACATAGTAAAGATATGATATACATATATTCACTATGTGAAGCTAAGATACTGTAATAGGTAACATCAGCTGGCATTATCCAAATCGATCACGGGGCTAGGAGTTTGCCAGCATTCTAGCTAAGCAGCAAGTATTGATACAGCCAACTCCACATTTAACCATATTAGCTAGCTAATAATCACCTTATTGGTGACAAAAAACACATCATCCCCAAGATTTCTGTAATGTTGGAATCATAAGAAATTTACAGTAGAACCCATTTATTATCCATAGCAAGCCATTTTCAAGATCAAAAGTATTATTTACTAAAAAATACACCCATCCTACTTTAGTTTTAGAACTTGAAAATGATCTGGTGCTTTTACTTTTAGATGTGGATCTGCATGTGGATTACGCTTATCATTAATCAAAATCTCATGACCAAGGCTTACTGTTTAGCATGGCGGCTTTGCTCTCACAAATCAAAAACACAATTATTGAGACGCACAGTGGCAGCCCACTCACTTATTTGAAGGGTGTCCGACTAGTGTGCAAAATTGGCAACAATCTCCTTCCTTCAGCTCTTGTTGCTGTGCCACCTCTGCTTTCTTAGCTTAGCTGGCTAACTGACATTCCCCACCAAAACTAGCTAATAGTTTCATCATTTTGCATCATCGCATGATAAAAAATAGACACTTGATATTTGACAACAACATACACAGGCATATTTTCCAGAAATCTTTGCATATCAGAAAAGAAGATATTACTGCTGCCAAAGAAAGTACCAGAGATGATTTTAATGAATAGTATTTGCAACACATTCTCTGCATAGGTTTGACATACTTAGAGCCTATTGTGAATTTTAAAAAGTGAGTAACCATGAAGTAGATATGTTTGTTGAACCAAGGGTTCAACCAAGCCTGTAACAGCATGTATATTAAGTTCTTCCCATTTTGCGTGCTATGTTTGCATTTGGTTGTGAGTGACAGCCCATAGATGTAATCATTTTTTTTAAAATTTATATTAGGTGGGACAGATCGGTATTTTTTCCAACATTGGGGTGGACATGACACCGCCCCCCCCCCCCCCCCCCCCCCAAAGAATGTGTGGATATGCCAATGATAGTGCAGATAGTCAGCAGTCCACCAGTTCATGCCGTTATTGCATTATGGGAGTTTATGTGCAGCTTATGCAGATACAAAATCATTCATGCACAATAAGCCACAGCCTTCCAGCCAACTAAATACCTCCCTCTCTGGGTGATGCTACAGCCAATTATGCACAACCGTCCTGAGTGGCCAGCCATAGTTGGCAGGGTCTGCATTCGATACCAGACCCATCCAAACTGGAACAGCAGTGACTTAGCATGATGATGATATATCCAGCAGCTCAGGAAATATTGGTTTTGAAACAAAAAATGGCGGTCATGCATTTGGACTGTAAGCTGTAAATGAAAAAAATAAAAAAACACATTTCAGATGGGGGTCTCCACTGACCTTGTAGGGAAGGACAACAGCAGAGCCCCCACTGATTCCCACGATTGGCACAGCCGTCTGCGTGGAGATGAAGTCCAGGATTTGGGCCACGGCCTCTGAGCCGATGTTGTCCTCAAACACAATGCCGTGCACTCGGTTGGTGGCCAGGGTGTCGCAGATACGGGTGAGCAGGGCAAGAGGATTGGTGTCGTTCACCAGCACCGTGATGGGGTTCACCTCCAAAGGCATGTCTACGAAGTTCTCCCGACTCAGACGCCCTTTTATCTCCACGTGGTAGGCAGAACCACTGAACACCACCGCCACGTTGACCGTGGGCGGTCCGAAGGGACGCCCCAGGCAGCAGGGGGCAGCATACAACAGCAATAGCAGCAGCAGCCACAGGGAGGCGCTCAACCAGCCTTGAGGAACGCCCATCTCAGCCACCTACTGCCTGAAACACAGAGAGAGAAAATATACTTTTTTTTTTTCTTTTTTTTTACATTTGTATGTTGTGATAATTCTCCGTAATCCCACCCACCAACCAACCGACCAGCCATTGTTTTTAGTGGTATTTTTTTCATTGCCTGACCTTTTAGCTTCATCCCTGCATTTTCTGGTGTGTCCGTCTGAACTGACGTAAAAGGCCATTAGCAGGCCGATGAGAGGCAAGGGGTATTTTTAGAGTGCTCCACGTGCAACACTGAGCAGTCGACAGGTTGCACTGCCAGTGGAAAGAGGCTGCGATCCCTGGGTCTTTAACTCTGCAGCTCAGCAGATGGTGGGCACCGTGTAAAACTATCTCTTTTTTAGAAAACTGAGAAAAGGGGGATTTACGATGCCTGGTGCAAGTGTCTCTTTTTTAAATCAAGATGCTCACAGTGATGAAAGTATTTTTAGACCCTCCTGGCAAATAATGCCCCATTACTGAATGTCCAATGGAAATTGCATTATCAATTCAAAAATTCTGGAACAGGCCCTGATTTACTGTTCCTGTCACAATGCTGAAAAGGCTTTTTGCTTACTTTATTCTAAAATGTGCTATTTACATACTTCTATACACACCTTGAAATATAAGTTCAAGGGTTCAGAAGAGAATGCTTGGCACTGATCAATATGAATATGTTCCATCTCATTTTACAATGGGAATGCTCAGATTATGGCCTGTCAATAAAATATATTTATTCTTTGAATTAATTCAAATATTTGTCCTGTTCAATCAACTAATTCCATTTTTTTTTCTTTGGTAAGCAAGTAGTGCACAAAACATTGGATTCAGATATATGGTACTGTGTATGCTACCCAATTAGAGAAGTTAAACTTCATGAAATCCATGAGATGGGAATTGTACATCACCATTCCCACACATTTTTGCTTGTGCTTTTAACTACTGTGAAAACTAAATCTATTTTTAGTCTAAAGGTACTGTGTACTGAAATAGACGGCGGCTGACATGTACGATCTAAAACACTGAATTTATATGGATTACGATGCTTATTTTGACTTTTTATTTTTCGAGATAAATGTATCTGTTCGGGGATGTGTAAAATGCATCATAATCTGCCATAATCCTTCCTAGGTGTCATGAATGCATTCATCTTATCATCTTTCTAGATCTTGTGTAATTATAAATATTATTTCAGTCTTTCCACGTTAATTATGAAGTTGAGAGGGGAGAAGGTCAAGAACTGAAGATACTGGAGCGGCAGCACCTTTTGTCCTGACGTTTCTTAGTGAGACAATGATGAATAATACAATAAAACATATACAGTATATTATTATTAGTAGTAGTAGTGGTAGTAGTAGAAGCAGTATTACTTTTGATGTTTGTATTTTCCACAAAAAAAATCTATGTCCAATGGCTTGGCGGGTAGTACAATACAGTATATAGTCTACTATAGTCAGTATATAGTTTGTTCCAATTTTGTACCTACACCTGCTGATAATTTCACTTTGATTAACTGTATTTGTTAGTGTGATGCTGCCATTTGCGAACCATGGCCAATACATTAAAATACACAATACAACACAATATTAATACACTGATATATTATTGCACTATTTTATTGACCTTGTGTTAATGGTTTGATTGTGCTCTTTTACAATTTGCTTTTTATCTGTCCATATTAATATTTAATAGCTTTCAATGTGTCCATGTTTAATCTATGTAGTATATATTGAACACATAGTTCAAAATAAAACAAATGCATATTTATTCATCTGTGAAAAAAAAATACATTTTAGGAACATAATTACCCGTGGAAAATTAAACCATAGTTAAGCAAAAAAAGCAATAGATCTTGATCCAGATCTAATAAAATAAATGTATTGGCCCCTCATGTCACATTCCACAGCTATGAATGTGACTGTAGGCCCATATGAAGATGGAGTAAAGCACCCTTACCAAAAATAGATTTTGACCTACCTCAAAAATGTAAGCTGTTGGAGCATTCAACAGTAATCAACCCACAAAAACCATTAGACAAGAAGACAATTCTGTGTTTATCTAATTCTTACATTAAATATCTGAGCCCTGACCCACTTTACACAGAACTGCACTCGCATGTGCCAGAAGGCAAATCAGTACTTTGGACATGACTGCATGCCTCCAGTTGCTCTAATATCAATGGGGGATGTTTTGCATATCTTTATGGCTTCCTCTGGATTGTCCACCTGGACAATGCAAGGACATTTGTATATATTGTATATTGTATATACCCAACAGGAAAAGAAGCATTTCTTTAAGACTGTGAAGAAGGTTTGAGCCTTTGTTTAATTTTTTATCAAGCAAAGATGGAAATATTAGTGACCGCTGAACAACTGGCCCTCAAACGCATTGACTCGCTGTGTGGTTCCAGGCACATGTGGAAAAATGATTAATTCCGTTGAAAGTGAATCCACCTGGGCACAGTTTTCTGGCAAGTGCATTTGAGTCACGCAGTTAATTTCCAATTGAGCAGTGGGCAGATGGTAAGAGTGTCGCAGATATATCCACGTCAGTCCCCACAGTGGGTGGTAAAAAAATAGGACAGGCCATCCAAGCGGTGTGACATAAATGCACGTAAAAACCTGCCACCTTTGGTGGCTTTCATAGTGCTGTCACACTTTGTGAGACTGAGCTGACTGCACGACACAGGAAAGGGTTCAAAAGCTGAGAGGGACTCCCAGGCCAAGGGAGTTCTGATGCCAAATGCCTTCGGTTAGGCTTCGTTATGAAGATGCCCTGTTCATTCACCAACTGTAACAGGAGGAGGCGGGGGAGGCTAGACGGCTATGAGACGGCCTCTTCTCTGCCAAGGACACATCAAAGCTCAGACAAACCAACACAAACGTAAGTAAATAATTGACTCATTAGTGACACGATCATACCACTGTGCTTTAAACATGGTTTTTTTCTCCCTCCCAGGTGTGAGGCAGGCTTGGATTTATCGAGTCTAATAGCGGCTGGAAAGCTGCCATGATGGCTCGAAGCCGAGGAGCGCTGTCTGGGCTGCAGCGAGATACTTTGACCCCGCATGGAAAAAGGACACTGCCGCCTCTGATTGCTTTCAACACACATTTTCACATCCAGGTTTTTCGCTCACGCAAACAGGGCATTATGCCCTACCAACAGTTCCCTGGCCACAGCAGAGAAAGCCAAAAAGCCCAGGGAAAAGAAGCTTACCATTGAGATTACGAACGCTACTGTTCAGTTGCACATTGTCGAGGATCACAGGGTTACTGGGAACATTTTATTCCTCAAAATGGAAAGGTTTCAACTGAAATGAGAGGAGAACAGGAGCTGTACAAACCAACCTGTTTTTTGTTTGTTTGTTTGCGCTCACACCTGTTACATGATTAGATTTGGAATTAAAAAAATAAAGAGCTTCAAATTAACCATGATAAACCATGACGGTCCCACTGGAGCCCAGCTAAAACTGCTTCCCAAATAAGTCTGGATTTACATAGGCAGTGAAGCCCATGACAACGGGGGTCCCAGCTGCTGCGAGGACTCCCACAGTTGGCAGAAGAAAGTATTTTTATCAAACAGATCAGCTCTCATTTACTGAATGCATTCTGTTATGTTATTTGAACTGTTCATTAGATATCATCAACCTACAGCCTTAGAAATCCATTCCTAGGTGATACTTACATTTTCTGAGCAATGGAAAAAGCCAACAGGGAGCATCAGTATCTTGAGGTGGACTGGAGTTACTGGGAACCAAAACAGTGACAACGACTTAGTCGTTGTGTTATCAAAGACCTTTAAGGTAACATGGAAAGATGGGTCACACTGAACAGGTGTTTATTTTGACCTTCATCAGTGTCTATCAATAGAAAGAGAAAGGATTGTAAAAGTCCACATAGCTAGCTAGGTAGTTATTGAAATACAGGTCAGTTGCTTGATACCGTAGCTAGCAAACCATTGGAATTAGTAGGCTTAATAAACAATAGATAATGCAATAGATAGTTAAGATAGACCTCAAACTTGTGGCTAGGCAAACTTTTTGAAATCGATTTCTAGGAGACATAAGGAAGGGATTTCTAGGAGACATAGGGTAGTATGTCAGGGAAATGGAGTGGGGGGGGGGGGGGGGGCGTTCTGGGAGTGAAGGTGTGGGGACTGATAGAGCAGTGGATTGTGTGAGCTGGAGATAAAAACAATTGTTCCCTGACGGGATATTTATATGGGTGGCAGTGTAGTATTATAATGGTTAAGGAACTGGACTTGTAACCGAAAGGTTGCAGGTTCGATTCCCAGGTAGGACACTGCCATTGTACCCTTGAGCAAGGTACTTCACTTGCATTGCTTCAGTATATATCCAGCTGTAAATGGATACTGTGTAAGTTGCTCTGGATAAAGAGCGTCAGCTAAATGCTTGTAATGTAACATTGTATAATTTGTAGCCATGTGGGAGCTTATGTTTGGGAGACTGCTGAAACTCCTGGGAGACTTAGGCTTTATTTGATCTTTTTTTCATGCGTTACGTTACAGTTGTGTGCTGTGTCCCCAGGAAGTCTCTCACTCAGGACAATGAACTACTTCATCAGCCACTATCAATGGTCACTCCAGTTTCCAAACATGCAGTTTTCCCCCTTTTTTATTTATCTGAGATGAAATACCAATAAAAGATCCTATTTCAACAGCTCTTTCAATCGTGCTTTTTTCAACTTTACAACTTTTTCACTTCCCCAAATTTTACTTTAGAGGCTTCATAATACTGAGTGAAGACACAGCATTTTTACATTCAAAACTGCTTTGCATACTTTGTTCCTGCGATGAAGGGGGCTCCCAGTTGTGAAGGGAGCAAGGCAAGTCTTTCTCTGAATCCTTACCATTGTAGTGTGTTCATGCTCTGTGTTAGCTGGTGGAATTTATTTTGTGAATCTGGGAACATCTAGGGACATCTCCATTTCGTACTCTTTAATGATTTATGTGCGACAACTGACATTTTTACAGCTACTCCAGGCCCTATCATTGCCACAATCCTTTGCTAAATATTCCCTGTTTCACCTGAGAAAATCAAAGGCTAAATCGCAGCAGAGTGACCACCACTGTTGCAACTCAGATATGAAGTGTCTAATGGTGTTCACTGTGTGTTTGTCACTAAAACCCAGATGGCCCAGTATGTATCCCTTTTGCCAAGCCTGTCGTACAATCACAGACATTAAAAAAGAGGAATAAAAACCCGCATGTCATTTTCTAACAAAGAAAAAAACAATAGTTAATATCTCGTGAGCTCTGCCTGCAGGTAATGACAGCGGAAAGCGTTTAACACCCTCTAGTGGGAAAGAGAAGAGCCAAGCAGAAGATGTGACATTCTGCCTGCTTCTCCCTCGGAGGGCGTTCAGCCACAACAAGTCCTTCCGGAACAGCCCACCTGAATTCCTGGTCTTTGTGTTCCCTATTACAGATGGCACTGACGGCCTCTTTGAACTGGCTGAATAGCAGGTTGCCAGCCGAGCCTTTAGAACCCGATTTATTCAGATTACCTCTCGTCAGATCCTGTTATGTAGCATCACTCAAACGGCTCACATATCAACAAACGCATTTTTTTTAAAAGAACGCAATTCAGCTCATTAAAATAAGAAGAAGATCCTGTGGCGGGAGTTGATAAGTATAGGCTTAATAGGCCCTTTCAAGTCCAATTCATACATCCACAGCTGAAATGTTCGCCCTCTGATGTTTGGTATACCAATCGAATCAATATGCATCAGGGCTACAGATCTTTTTTTATAGAGTTTTACCCCCACTGCCGCATGACATGAGTGAGCCAGCTGAGGCTTTCATAGCTCAAGAGGTCGCCTTTTAATTGTTAACAAAGCACAGACAACATCAATAAAATATGAACGTAATTAATTTCTTGAAACATACAGTAAATAGCATTGTTCACCCGAGTGATGAGAAAAACTCACTGGTAAGTGATTGGTACAATTTGAAATGATGAAGATGAAGTCAGGCACTGGCTGCTGTTTCCCCACACATGTTTGTATTGACAGCTTATTATCGCACTAGACTGACCATTACCTGAACATTGGCAGCTGTCCATAACAGCCCCATTAGCAATTAGCACTTAAGTTCAGATTCTAAAAGTCCAGGGTTTTCAGTGTGTCTCATTTATAGAAGTAGCATTGGCACAGGGAATGACGGTGTGACGGGGGTGCTTCATTAATGAGTAATTCATTCACCTCTTGATTCAAACAAACACGCAAAACCTTTTAGCACATGCAAAACCAATAACATGACCAATGACCATGACCAATGACCATAATTGGTTGCGTTATTAGTTTTGCTTGTGCCAAAATGTTTTGCACACGCTAAAGGTATTAGTAAATCTGGCGCTTAGGCTATTGTCTTAAAGGGATAGTTTGGAATTTTGGACATAATGTCTCAATTACAACTTACCCATGATGTAGTTGATTGATGGAAACCATTTTCAGCTAATTCCATGCTGTCCCTTCTTTTGGACATACACACGTTGCTAAGTACGGCGGCGGAGCGATACTTTACGTTACCTACGAATGTAGTGCCGGCACTGGTCGACTACAACAACAAAAAGAAGGGACAGCATGGAATTAGCTGAAAATGGTTTCCATCAATCAACTACATCATGGGTAAGTCGTAATTGAGACATTATGTCCAAAATTCCGAACTATCCCTTTAAGATTGAAAAGTGCACATAAACATACAGTCATGTTTTCTATCCATGCATCTGCAAATATATATGATATGATAAAATATATTTAAGGATGTTTACTAGTCGTTAAATGCATGCATTTAGGAGAATTCAGAAAGAATACTAAAGTTGTGCATACATGTGACTCATTAATTTTCATCATTTTTTTGTCATCAGCCTTGGAGCCACCTCTCTGGCCACCGTACTCTATTTCATTTCATTCTCTTATGAAAGGCCTGAGTACAGAGCATTAACTACTTTTATGTTTTATCTTGCCATCCGTCCTTTGGCTCCTACTTGACACACAATGCATCTGTAATACCCTGACTTCTCCATGGCGATAATATGAAGAAAAAAGAAATAAAAGATAAAAGAAAAAAAAGATCAGCAATTCCAGGCTCTGAATGTAATCCTAAATGTCAAAAGCTTACTCTCTGCTTTTGTTGAGCAGTTCTGACGCAATTGTGTATCGCACAAGGATTGCTGCAAACGGCTGGCCCCAATAATGTAGACGCCTAAAATAACGAAACACCAGCGTTGCCCCATTTGAACACTTAAATTGGTATATGAAAGCTACAATAGTTTTAAAAAACGAGTTAATGGCTGTTAAAGCATTTGAAGTCGGGCGGAAGAAGAGTGAGGGCGTAGCACTGTGGGAGTAATTAGAGTGATGGACAGTGGTTATGCTGGGACCATGTTTCTACCATGGGATCCTGCAAGGGAATTTAAATGTTCCATGCTACTGATGTCTCTCCCTTATAATCTCAAATGTACACCCTCCTCATCGTAAGTTCCAGTCCTCCTGCACTGCCCTCGTCTCAAAGACAAAAAATAGCTGCAGAAATCCACAGCGAAGCCAGTGGGAATGGACCCTTTTCATCCAGACTTGTCTTGGCCAGATCACAAAAAAACAGATACATTTAATGACACCCATCTTGTTGCCAACAGCGCAGTCCTGAACACATGAACATATTTCAGGCACGAGGCTGTGTCAAGTGTACATGACAATCGATTGAACTGTCAAGTTACAGAAACTGACCTTGATAAATCAGACAGTGGAGGTATCTCATTGAATCCCTCATGTGTACGGTGGTGAGTGGGAAGAGCCATTATATGTCATGTCAGCTTTCACTATTAAGAGCCCAGTTGATCAATCATTATCATTCATTATCTAGTCACCTGACTTTGATGTATCATCTTAGCGCCAGTGTTGTACCATCCTAGATATTGTGTCACATGCGTTGTCATCTGTTGTGTTGCAATTCGTACATTTGTTTGTTCTAAGGATGAAGTCTAAGGATGAAGTTTTCTCCAAGGAGAAATTTTTAAATTACATAAAAACTGAACTGAACGTTGTACGATTGGATGATTTTAGCAGAGAAAACCTTTTTTATGATAATAATTGAATTGACATTGAGATAAAGATGACAAGAATTAGATAATGCAGGCATTTTGAATTCTTTAAATTCATATGGCATATTTTTAATGCTCCATGCCTTTATCAGTCCCAGGGTCATCCAATGCCCAGAGTGAAGATAGATTCAATTGCAGTGAAGGAGACCTCATAATGAAAGGTCTCTCATAATTCTTCAATGGTTACAAGCATATTATATTATAATGGTTACATGAATAAGCTTTAATATCTGTACCCAGTTTGAATGTAATGCCTGTCCATCACTTGACAATGTACGGAAATGCTGGCAGATCCCTGCAGATTTAAAGCAAGGGAATTAATGGGATGTATGGAGTAGTTGGAAGATGTTGAAAACAGATATTGATCTTGGATAACACATCCTCCACTGGACAGCTCCTCTGTCAGATTGAAGGACTGTGAGGGACTGTGAGGCTCAAACAAGCATGTGATATAAGCTGCTGATTGGCGTTTCATTGTGTTTGACATGAGGCCAACACTCCTCGCATAAACATCAAAAAGGCTAAGGAGTCAAATTGATAAAGTGTACAATGACATGCATTATGTATTCGTCAAAATGATAAACTGTGGTACAAGATTTTCATTGGCTCTGTAAAGCCAGTCCATCGCAGAAGAGTGCAAATGTTCACCTTTGTAGTCTAGAAAAAGGCAGCAGTGGCCAAAGGCAGAGTCATGTGACGCCAATGTCGGTTGTATCTGAAGGCACGCACGTTTGTGTGTAATCGTATAATCCCCCAGAAGGTCACTGTTCCTTCTATCCTTCGTTCCGTCATCTGATCTCCTTCCCATTTACAACTGCTATTTGGAATTAGAGAGGCGACTCATGTTCTGAGTTTTGGCTTTGGAATTCAACATTACATTTAGGCTGACTATTCAGTTAAAAATCCACTGGAATCACTGATTCAGAAAAAAATCATTTGTACTGTAAAAGGCAAACCCACTGGGGCAAATTTGGTTAAATACAGGATGGCATGGCTGGTTTTGATGCCATGGCAGTTTAAAGGAACTCTTTGATAGAGAGCAGAATTTTGTGAGAAAAATCTTGCACACAACTTTGCCCTCCCCAATGTTTCATATTTCACAACATTGTCAGTTGTCTTTGGTGAAACATCATTATGTGTAGTGTACCAGGAGTGTTTGATATTGAGGATGTATCCATAGTCGATTTCCCTACATACCTCTCAGTTTTTACAGACTAAATGGCCAAAAAAAAGCAAGTCGTCATGTAGGTTGACCGCGAGGTTGGCGTGGGGCATGCATGGAGCAGGAATCACACTGGGAAAGAGGGGAGGATCAAGTTAAGACCTTTTTAAGCCGGAGCTGTGTCACTGCAGCAGAATCCCCCCGTCCAGCTGTCACCGTCATGTTTGCTCTGTGAGCAACGGCTCTCCTGCTGACCGCCAACCTTCTAGCCCCACGAACAACTAGTAATCTGCACACCAGGGCGTGCTTCCTTTTCACTATTCCAAGTCACTATTCATGTCACAGGCAATGTAAACATGCACAACACCAAGAAAACAAGCTGTGAATTCACGTCAGTATCAATCGTGACTGAAAAGCAAATCATCACTGTAACACTTCCAGAGGGAGAAGTATATTTAGATGTTTCGTACGAATATAATTTTTTATTAAAATGCGTTCTGTTCTCTGGCCAAGAATATATTGTAAAATAGCAGTTTCTACACTGCAAATTCAGTCTTAAAAGGTGAAAAACAATGAATGCAGTTTGAGCAATTGCAGAATGTTTCAGTCTAACACTCTGTAAAGTATTACATTATGATACAACCATCGATTAAAAAAAAAACAGTTTTCCATTCATGTAGGATTCTCATGAATTAAAGCAAAGATAGCCCCCTGAAACACTCGAGAATGTAACAAAGTGAATATCACACTACTGAAAAGAATGCCACACTTTCAAATGTTAAATATTGTGGCAATTCAAAAGTTAAATATTCATCATTTTGCAAGCCAGAGGGAAATTACGTGTTAAAATTAAGAAAATAAAACTTTGAATTGTAACGCTGATGGACATTACACATTACAGTGCAGTTTCTTGCCACTCATTTATGCGAGCTGCTATATCTATCATGAGAAATGAGGTGCTAATACTTTCTTTCATGTCACATTTTATCACATAGTTTATTATACACAGAGTGTATATAATAAACAGAACTGTATAACAACATGTATTGTGTTTATTGTGAGCATGCATTGTTATGAGAGACAGACTCATTTGTGAGGGTTCAATAGCGTTGTAGCATTGTGTGGTCTCATTAGTATTGTATTGAACTGAGGATAGCCAGTTAATCAGATAACCATAAGTCAACAGTGAACAAAGATACCTCATGCTAAGGTTCAAAAATCAAACTGTCTGTTTCAACAGAACATGGGTTTGGTGTTACCCATTCCATTTACTTCTTTGAACTGAGCTGCATGAATGCTTTTCTATATATCATCATATAAACTGATGAAGGCAACGTGACTCAACGTGAAACGCTGCTTTGGTGTTCCTTGAGATTTTGAGATTATATCTGTATCTTTACATTGCACAAAGCTAGTATCTAACTCATTCACCAAAAATAATGTGAGAGAAACACATTTGTAATTAAATAAAGGTAGTTTGAGCTGATGAAGTGTGATTGCTATATTATAAAGCTGGAACCTTCTTTAGCTGGAAGTAACTGAATTGGTTAAAATTTTCTACATTCACTTCTCTCCAAAATGTATGATAAGTACCTAGAAATTCAAACATTTCCAAGTATGTCTAATCCATTGTAAGTGTGCAGGAGCACTCTTGTTTGTCAGCTATGTCAATACTGACATCAACAGGCTTGGTTTGAATTACCGTGCTACTATAACAGAAAATAAATATTTCTCAAAAATAATTCTATCAAAGAAAATACGTAGCGATATCATTAAAATTAATTTGTTGCCCTGCGATGGATTGGCGAGCTGGCTAGGGTGTATTCCTGCCTCTCGTCCAATGCATTCTGGGATAGGCTTCAACCCGCCCCCTTGCGACCCTGACCAAGAATAAGTGTGTTAGGTAATGGATGGATGTATGGATAATTTGTTACCTATTTTTACTATTGATTTTTATTCACTGTAGTAGTGATAGTGGCCTAAAAGTATTTGATAATTGATTACCACTATCTAAAATTTGACCCAGCACAAGTTTAAAACAATAAATGGCCATGGTGTTGGTAAGTAAAATGTGAGGATAATAAACATGATGGAAAGGAAGGTATTGCTTTTATCTTTGCAGACAACAAGCATTCTTTCGTGATCAACACAACAGTTGGTATCTAAACCACCTAGAAGAGAGTGCTTGATATTTGCAAAAATAATAGCAACTCAGCTTGTGGTATAAAGTTTTGTCGCAACCTTTGTTGAAATGCTTATCGATTATTTAACTTGTTTTAGCTCTGAAAGGCAAATCTCTGCAGTCTGATTGACCAATTCATAAATGCACCTCTTACACTCCTCCCTACTGGGTAAAAATCACTGCCCTTTCAACATAATGGCAATGGCTTAGTGCTGTCATTGTTGTGGCGCACAAAGCTCCACTTCTTCATGGAGAGATATGATCATTGTTTAGTGTGTTTTGATTGTTTTCATGTAGCGCCATTTGATTTGGCTAATTACCTTGAAATTCTACAATCAATAAGGCATGAGTTATGTTCGTGCCAGAAAATCAATTGACCACAACTCTCTAGGGCTGCACGCCGGTACTTGACTGGGTGTTAGATTGTAATTATAATGCTATGGTAAACATCTTTCAGCATCAATTTAATGATATACAAGTCAGGTTTCCATCCTGTTAAGCATAACTATAAACTTTCATGGATATTCCCCATTGTATTCATATCGCAATTATGCCAATTCGGCTTTAACGCCTGGTTAATTCTGTTTCAAAATGAATGCTTATGAATTTCTAACCAAATTGGCTTTAACATATGATTAATTGTATTTAAAATGAATAGTTGCAGCAGGTATTTTGAGTCTGATTTACAACTCAAGTTCTAATACTTTGACACGACATTTATGTATAATTAGAATAAACAGCAGAGCGGCCCCTGTTTGAGTATTGGAATTGTCATCAACATTCATCAAAATGCCCCCTACCTCAGAGGATATGCACTTCTAATTGTGAAATATTAAGCAGTGGCGGCTCCTGAGCTGAAAATTGGGGTAGCGGAAAACTTTCCTTTAAACTGATTATTGGTCTTAATAATTTTTCAATCCATTTCCTTGATTAACAATAGGCTATATCAGCGTTTAATTCACCAATTACTCAATGCCATCAAATGTAGCCGGTTCTCCTCAATTAGGCTATTAGGCAAGTTTAACTTGCGTCGCAAAATTGTGCACATTTTAATCAACATTATAATTGTGGATACATGTGCTCTTCGTTCTCCGCACTCTTAATTCCGAAAATATTAATGGGAATTAAACGATCTTAAAGCTCAGCTTTTGTTAGATTATTTTTTTATTGCAGGTTGTGCTAAATAAAAAAAATAATCGGCTACATTTGATGGCATTGAGTAATTGGTGAATTAAACGCTGATGTAGCCTATTGTTAATCAAGGAAACGGATTGAAAAATTATTAAGACCAATAATCAGTTTAAAGGGAAGTTTTCCGCTACCCCAATTTTCAGCTCAGGAGCCGCCACTGATATTAAGCATGGTATGAGCAGCTGTGATTGAACTGTAATAAATCAATCTGATCATTGACAAATGATGTCCGCCTAATGCAGGGTTCTCTCAGATGTGGTTTTTTGGTGATTTCGGGGCGATGGTCTGACGGGACACGGAAGAGGGCAGAGTAATGAGAGGGAGTGCTCTGCTTGTGAACGGCGTGCTGATTGGTAGAGGGCAGAGTAATGAGAGGGCGTGCTCTGCTTGTGAACGGCGTGCTGATTGGTAGAGGGCAGAGTAATGAGAGGGCGTGCTCTGCTTGTGAACGGCATGCTGATTGGTAGAGGGCAGAGTAATGAGAGGGCGCGTGCTCTGCTTGTGAACGGCGTGCTGATTGGTAGAGGGCAGAGTAATGAGAGGGCGTGCTCTGCTTGTGAACGGCGTGCTGATTGGTAGAGGGCAGAGTAATGAGAGGGCGCGTGCTCTGCTTGTGAACGGCGTGCTGATTGGTAGAGGGCAGAGTAATGAGAGGTCGTGCTCTGCTTGTGAACGGCGTGCTGATTGGTAGAGGGCAGAGTAATGAGAGGGCGTGCTCTGCTTGTGAACGGCGTGCTGATTGGTAGAGGGCAGAGTAATGAGAGGGCGCGTGCTCTGCTTGTGAACGGCGTGCTGATTGGTAGAGGGCAGAGTAATGAGAGGGCGCGTGCTCTGCTTGTGAACGGCGTGCCGATTTTCCGGTGGACAGAAGCAAGGCGCACATGGGACGTCCTTTGAATACAAATGCGCGCGGAGTCTACGTACCAGTGAACACGGCAAAGGAACACTTGGGAGTGAGTGACACCAAATATAGTCTGTGACTCCCTGTTTCGTTTGAGTGAGCTCACTGAACACAAACGCTTTAGACAAATACTCCTAAAAATATATGCTGTAACACGCACAACAAACACACACACACACACACGCACACGCACACACACACGCACACACACACACACACACACACCGCACGCACACGCACACGCACACGCACACACACACACATTCAGGCCTATTTTTTCTACCTTTCCTTTATGGTTAAAATAAATCACCGAAGAGGATTATGTGAATTTACAGCCAGGTCCTCAGTCCTCTGAAATTCCTGTGACCTTGGTCCATTTCTGTAGTTGCAAGTCATTCTCCTCTTGCAGAACATGTGTTGAGTGCTTTATGTGTGCACACTTTATGTGTGTGCCTCTCACTAGTATTCGTTGTATCTCTGTTGCCTGCTCGTTGTCTCTTCATCTCTTTCCATTCGATGCAAACAAAAGCACGTGTCCATGGGGGCTGTAGTCTTTGACTTTTCATCAAGCCGATCAACTCTGAGCGACAGCAAATGTACGTCAGAGCTGACGAAGCATGCAGTAACATGCCGCGCCAGGGGTTATTTTACATAGTGCATGCAACAGATGCTGTCGTAATTGGCTCAGTAAACACCCCTCCGTTTTTTGACAGAATATAGTCACAGGGTGGGGTCACTGGAAGTGGGCGAACGGTCTGTTGGCCATCCTGCCAGCTTCAAGGGGAGTATCTGTTTGAATGAAGCCCTGTCCCTTCAGCTCAATTAATGATCAAACTCCCCCCTGTAGAAATGTGAAAAAGCATTGATTCGTGAAGTTGAGGCTCATGTTTCAAAATGACAGAGAATTCTCCGCTTCAGCATTTTCAAGAGTCAATATTTACATGTCAGGCTTAGCCTTTTGGCATCACCAGGGACAACTGTGAAGCTTTCACTACAAAATATTAGACACTCACTACATTTGTCTTCATCAACAATCAAAATATAAAAATGCAAGACTATACCTATTCCTTACAACTGCTATTTTAGTCATCATTTCCTCCCTCTCACTATTGAGGAAGGAGCCTACTGGCCAGGTGATCTTTTGGGATTTCTTTCCCACTGGCACACCCACGCAAGCACATTCACAAAACAGCGGTAAAGGGAAACTCCAAAACCTGCGTCACGTCGGCCTTTTCACAACTGCCGCTCCTAGAGCGTTCTCTGCCACCCTGCCTCCATCCGTCAGCAGCACAGGGCTCAGGGAGGATCTCGGCCAACTTTGCGGGGGTGGTGGGGGGTGGGGGGGATTAATGCAGCATCTGCTTAGAAATTTCTGTGTGATTGCCGACTTTATTTATTCCTCCCCAGTGTTCCCCGCCCGAGGCTCTGCTGGCCCGTGCGACGGCTTTAACGCTTTGCCTTCCAGTCCCCGCCCCCCCACCTCCCGCCCTTGCCCCCGACCTGTCCGGCTCTCTTTAGCCAATGGAAAAGGCGGAAGGCGGAGACCGCTTCAGTCGCGTCATGACGGCGAGCGCTGCACGTCCGCGCTCACCCGCGAGGGGAAATAACTGAAAATAGAAAGGATGGAGGCTGTTCAGTTCCCCTAGGTGGGATGGCCTGCGCCTCTTGCTGTGTGATGGACCCGTTCTGGGAGACAGGAGCCAGCAAACTGGGATCGATGCATCTGTTTCCGTGTCTCGCAGGAGCCGTGCGACCAACGAATGGGAGTGACCCTTCAAAACCAGCCCTGCTGACGTCCGTCGTTCTCATGGCTTTCTCAGAGAACTGCTTTATTTCTGCCGCCTGTGTATTTACGGCATGACCCCATCGTAGCAAAACCGGCGAGAAACTAAATCCAAAGGGCTTTTTTTAACGGTATGCCACTTAAAGAGGCTGCACTGAAGAGCACGCGTTTAAGTGCTCAGGTGGTGTACCATTTCAGAGCCAAAAGCAGAATGAAGAGCTCAGACGTAAACCTGCAGCCTCCCTTAGAGGGCTGAGAGAGAGAGAGAATACACAGCCCAGGATAAGGATGTTGAGTCCTGTCCATCATACCACCTCCTCAGAGCACAAACAGTAGCCCTGTCCGGTCCAGGCAGGAGATAAATAGCGCCCTGCCAAAACGCCCACCATGGTCCATGTAAATGAGCCCACCATCATCTCGCGTGTGGCAGGCTCACATTTTCCTGCTGTTTTCTTCAATTCCTTTTTACTTTTCAACCTTCCCTGAAGGCGAACTCTAGAGTGAGACTATTTCTCTATCTGAGGACTCAATGGTGATTAAAATCTGTAATTAATGATGAGGGGAAAAGGGGATTGGTGGCTTTTCTGTGCATTGTTTGTTTTTGTTTTTTTGCAGAACTGCCTATCTTTATTTAACTCCCTTAAATGTGCTTTTTAAAAGTGTCCATGCTAAGCTGATATATATCATTTAGACCATGGGTATACCTTTTTTTTTTACAGTGGTCCAAATGATCTAAATGGTTGCACATTGGGCATTTAGTGACTTTGTTATACACAGACAAACAGGCTCATAAGTCATGATGTTCGTATAGACAAATGATAATTTCTTGCTTAATCCTTGTAGCAACTTGAATTGAAAACTCTGAAAACCACTCACAGACTCTCTTATGCTGGAAAATTAAAAGCAGCTGGGAATGTAAGTTCTGTAATAGTAAGTTCTGTATACTTCACTTCACCTGTTTGTATTCCCCTGTATACATTACCAGACTCAAGGCCATCTTTCTATACTTTTACTCACAAGCGGAAGCCAGTATGGATAAAACACATGCAGTGTGTAGCACCTGTTAAACAACTATAAGCTATATTCATACCACCAGCCGCCAAGGCAGCATCAGTCCTGAATGTCAGAGTAGCACTCTTGATTGCAATGGCAGTAATATAGATTCCACACATATTCCATAATATAGGAAGTATGATTAAGCAAAAGGACATTCCCCTCTGGCCTACAGAAAAGCAGCAAACTGAGGCTTTCACAAGTGAGTGTACCTGTTAGACCACGAGGACGGGCTGAATAGAGAGTAATTGAAGCTAATTCATTACCTGTGTTGCCAATCCGCATCCAGCCCAGGCTCCCGGCGACTCATTCCTCGTCCGCGGCTTCAAGGGTACCTTCCTTTTCTTCTTTTTCCCCCTCCTCTCCCTCTGCTCTTGCTCTCCCCTCTGCACTTGTTTGAGTCTATTTCAGTATCGACAGTGGACCCCGCTGCGATGGCATGCTTTTTAGCACTTTTTTGGCAGAAGGTCACATCTTTTTGGGGGGAGAACTGGTGGACGTGAATGGACTGAGAGACAGAAAGAGGGACAGGTAGATGAAGAGGGAGGGAGGGAGAAAGAGAGAGAGAGAGAGGGGGAAAGAGAGAGAGAGAGGGGGGGGGGAAATAGCGAATCCCAGGAAACACGGGGAGTAAAAGGAAGACACAAAAACAAGCAGTCCACAGATTTCCTACATCTGTCAGCCTTGAGAAACTGCTGGAGAATTAAAGTTGCAAAATCCGTCTGGGAAAGGTGTGAGTGCGGGTGGGGATCTCAGCTGAGCTATGACAAGCAGCCAGCGTGTGTGTGTGTGTGTGTGTGTGTGTGTGTGTGTGTGTGTGTGTGTGTGTGTGTGCGTGTGCTTAACAGGAGAGGGAAAGAGAGGGATAATGTTTATGTGTGTGTATTTCTGTGTGACACTATGAGAGCGTTAGCGACTGTGTGCTGGAACGCTGCTCCTCGCAAGGTCTAGACCAGCCCTTCACCTCCAATCAGCTGTCTAATCTGTAACCCGGCGCCGCCTGTTACTTCGCACATGCCCGCTATTCAGGCAGGGAAGGAAGGACACAGAAGTGAGGTAAAGTGAGCAAAGTCAGAGCAGCTTGGAAAAGGAGAAATGAATGAGAGGAGGGAAAAAAAAATTAAGGAAATTCTTGGACCGACACACGATGGTCAAGACTCACAGCCCTTCATCGTCTCCTTGTCCTGCTTTCAAATTTGGACACGTACTCCAATGGGTCTTTTGCTTCTGCTTGTATAGTTTTTTTTTTTTTTTTTTTCGCCCCACTCCTTTTTTTGTCCAAAATTCAAAGTGTCTGTAGCATATGCTCTCCTTCCTGCCATCCAGGTCTCCCAGCTCCCATTTGTTGAGAGTGAAGCTGATGTCCTTCCATTTAAGAGGCGCGCTGTCCCAGATGCGCTGGTTGGGACCGACAGTGCTGCTGTACACAGATGGCCCCAGACACTGACATGCAGCAGGTCAGCTGGTAAAGTTGCCGATGGTCTTGCTGCAGGTTGTTTCAAAGGTCCCTCAACTGGACACTGCTGCTATTGTTTTCTTTATAGTATTTTTTAATTATTATTTTGCTGTCCCCTCTCGCCTCCTACAAACCTCACCCCCCCCCCCTTTTTTTCACTACCCGTTTTATTCTGTCCAGTTGTAATCCCACAGAGTCCCACACTCTGTGTCATAGGACGGGCTTGTGAGCCCTAATCATTATGTTGTAAGGATTTATCCTGCAACTCTCTCCTTCCCTCCCTCCCTCTCTCCCTCCCTCTCGCTCTCCCTCTATCTTTCTCCACCCCTCCCCTCCCCTGTCTCTCCCTCCCTCTCCCTCCCTCTCTCTCTCTCTCTCTCTCTCTCTCTCACTCTCGCCTGTCCGCTGTCTGAGCTTTCCTCTAAAGGCTCCTGGCCGCATCCCTCCCTCCGGTTCCTTCTCTCTATACCTCTGGCTCCGTGTACCTCTGCGTCTGTCTGTTTATTCGCCAGCCAGTGCTCTCACATCAACAGGTCTGACTGAGGGATCCTTCCCAAGAGAACTTCTGTCCGCCCAGCTGGATTCATTTTCCATCCCTCCTTTTTATCTCTTTCCCCCCTTCCCATCCTGCCTCCGTCTCGTACTCTTGAGTTCTCTGCCTTCTGTCAGCATGTCATCTGACCCCCTCTAATGTCCCTGGGCCAAGAGAATGTTGCTGAGGTTATTGAAGATATTTTTTTAAGGACTTAACGAGAACAACACTTATCACTGTACCTGTCGAGGCGATTGCATAGTTATTTTACCGTATCACACTGAGCGCGTCAGTTATGCATGTTACGGCCTGGAGCTATGCATGGCCGGTTAAGTTTGATTATCATCGATTGTCATTGCTGCACAAGTCATGAGGTTTAATAACTAATATATTTTGTGGGTGTTTTTTTCTGTGACACTGGCTGAAGGCGACGTTATTGTCGGTAAGTGAAAAGGTTGCTGTCATTGGCAAAATTAAGATATTTATCAGCTGTGAAAACAAAAAAGATATGGCCATCTTTGATTTATTTTTTCAATTGAGAGCATTTAGTGTGTTGCTTTGTTTCCGATGTACTTTAAATGTTCTGCAATGTTTTTGTGTAAACTAAAATAACCCCAGTATACCAAAATGTATATAGCAATACAAAGAATAAGTCTATTTGGAAAGTACATTTCATACAAGGACTTGCAGCCCAGAATGAAGGTATCAGATACCTTTGTGTTCTTGAGCCCCCCTCCACAGTTCTTTTGATGTTTGCTGTATGAAATGTTTACCTTTTCATATCTTTTCTTGTTTTTTACTCAAATTTGGACCGGTATTTTGCACATTAAAAGACCCTCTGGTCCATCGCTTCAGTGTTGTTTCAAAAAGAAAAGCTATAATTCGAAGAGCTGCTTCTTTTTGTTTGTGCCATTTTAACATTTCTATAAATATGATTGTATTATTTTCAAAATAGAACAGGGAATAAGATAAGACATCTCCTGGATCACGTGGTGAAGTGTAGACAGGTGTTTGAGGGCTAATATTTAGAGATGACTCACTGTAAGTGATTAAGCTCTCTGCAAACAGCTCTGGAATGAGGGCCATGTTGCATTGTAGTAATGCATACTGAAATACCTGAATTTGGTCCTTCTCCAGATGTTTGTCTGTGTAGACAGCATGCAAAAGACTGATAGAATAGTGTTAGGAGTTTTAATAAAAGTATCTCACAAATATCTGAAGAAGACAATATTTTACACTCTTCAAGGGACCTTTATTCCTCTCTGGTCTCCTGGGGACTTTGCACTGTGCACTGTTGCCTCTCCATTTGTATTTTCATTTTATTGTTCTTTTAATATAATGTATTTTTTAAATTCTGAAAGAATGAGAAATACATTCATCATTGCTGTGATTCTTTTATTTTTCTGCCCAACAAAAGAATCATCTTATTTCGCAGAGGTATTTCTTGGCCTTGCCAGCAATTCTTATCAGGATGAACACACGGTGAATAATTATCTGAAAAGGAACACATTCATTGTGTAAAACAAACACACAACTGTGGTGAGAATCATGTTGGGTAATCGATTCCATTTCGTAAAATTGTTTGGGAAAGGTGACTTTGAATTTCAGCCCATCTCAGAGCAGTAATGGGGTAACTGAGTAAATATGTAATAATCGTGGTGTTCTGGTGGTCTGCTGCTGTCCTTGGCAGTACCGTGATATGAAGGATTAGTGTGCACCGAGAGTGACTGTGAGCAGATTCAATGTCTGCAATGCTGTGGTTTGCTGCTTTTTCCAATGGATATATAGATTTAATTGGATTGCCATATGACCCGACATGGTTGAAGCATTTCTAAACTTTTCAAATTTCATGACCCATATTCAACATGAAAGATCTTATGCAGTCTTTGACTGTGGGCACTTGCAAGTGTCCTAATTTATTTAGCAATTTTGTTAGACCATATAGGAGGCAAAAAGTGAAAAGATAAAGGGCTCTATCTTGGCGATCTTACCGCTTTGTCTTAACACATGGCGTAAAGTGCATTTAGGGCGTGTCCAAGTCCACTTTTGCTCATTTAACGGCGTGTTCTTTGGGCGCTAAGAACAGCGCAACGTGCAAATGGGCTGAACCTAGTCTCTTCATTAATTATAGGTGTGTCTTGGGCGTGACATGCAATAAACCAATCAAAATGTCATATCCTATTCCCTTTAAAAGACTGCTTTTCCACCTTGGCGGATTGCTTATATGATGGCGAAACAGACATGCTCGTGCATGTTTAGTGCGATGAAGGAATAGGCTATATGGACCAAGTATGATCAATATTATTTGGACTAATCATTATGAGTTCCTGGTAATTCCCGACAGGGCTGTTATTTTACAAAATATATTTGGTTAAATTTCGTTAAAAGCACCTGCAACAGCTGAGGATAAGCTACCAGTGGCTTCCGTCTCACCTTAGAAAACGCCAAATTAGCCTGCTTGTTTAATGAATTTCGTTTGATTATGCAATGAAAGTGTCAAACATCAATTCCATGAGGCTGTTCTCATGGAGTTCTCGAAGTTCAAGCTTCATCCAAAGTTTATTACCTGCATTCTAATATTGATTAATAGCATAAATACCCTTATTTTGCCTTAATGATGATACTAAATACAATAAAGCTGTCAGGTTGGCAACCCAGAGGTCCACGCATATTTTCCCTTGTTTTATAATGTCCCACTTATGGAAATGTGACCAACGCGTTTTACTAGCATCTTAATGCTTTAAAAACAAGTCCACTTTCCATCACTTGGTATTTAACCGACATGAGCGCTAAGGGCTATAATGAACCCTTGCACCGGTGTAAGATAGCAAAGACACTTGCGTTTGGGTTAGCGCCGCTTAGCGCCGGGTGTAAGATAGGGCCCAAAGAGTGTCAATTAGCAAATGATTTTAATAGAATGGATGTGGTGAGAAGCATATAAGTACAACTATGGTTGTATCTAGGAATATGTGGCTCTTTTGATGGGAAACATCCTAAACTGATATTCAGGGGTACAGAATCAAACAGAAAAATTATGAAAGGCAAATATGCAATGACCTGAATTTAATCATTAGATCATTTGTAACCACAACATTTACGTCTCAAGATTATGTAAGGGATAAACCATGAAGGGTGATTTATAAAAAATAAGCCACAGCTGGTTATATGATATAGCCCTGAGTCACAGTCTCGTTATCCACCCGAAGTGATTTATTTTCATACAATATTTATTTGGGTGCAATTCCCAAGGTAGCGTAGTCTGGCCAGTATTTTTCTTACCCACATATGCCACTGTTACAATGATAATGTAATCCTTTTTATTTGCTTAGTGATAAGGCTGGAAGACGGAAAATTAATCAGCTAACCAGTTTATCACTATACTGTATGTGGGTGCATGCAAGTGATGTGCAGCTCAGCGGGGGGGTATCAGATATGTACTCCAATTTCTATACAATGTATTGATTGGCAGTTGGATGAACTATTAGCCCCCTGAAATAGAATTACAACTGCCTGATTTTCCATTTAAAGCAGTCTTCCCACTATTTTCCCACCAGGGATTCCTGTCTTACTGTTGTAGTCAAAACGTGTGTTCTGTAATGCATTAAGTGAAGCACATGTCTGGAAAAAGAAACAACCTTAATGGACATTTTATGTCAGTGAAGCCATTTGGCAACTTTATGCAAAACGTTTGCTGATAGAGCTGACCAGAGCAAAGTGAAACCTGCAGTAAATTCATCTTTATCCACCGCAGTTTGAACACAGATGTTTGTGTTCTTTAATAATGCATTTGGGCTTAATAAACTTGCGCAATTGATTTTCATCTGCCAGCGAGATATATTGTTAATTGACTGTGGACCATTGTGAGGAATTGGTTTATAGATTCACAATATCATTGAACAGGTATGGAATGTCAAACACAGTTTTATGCATTGCAGATGGTGTTATATTTTGAACTACTTTTAAAATCTTTATGTAGGTGAATCTATACACAGGGGTTCCTGCTCGAGTTCAAGTTAGCTTGGTAGCCACAAATGTTCAGGTGTATACCTGAAATCATTAAATGTGTGGAATATTTGAACCCACAATATATTTAAAGGTAAGTTGTATTGTTGGCCATTGCAATAGCTTTTAATCATTGCTTCATCAAGTACAGTGATATTCCCATTTTTTTCTTCGAGGATATTTTATTAATTTACAAAAACAGCAGAGATTGTAAAGCTGGATCCAGGTATACAGATTCTTTGGACAAAGGCTCACTTGCCCTTTAAAACAGATCCTGCCTCCAGGATGAACACCACAGAATTCAAGCCACGCCTTTTCCTAAGCATGTCTGATTGAATCTAGGGGCTAGTATCAAAGCTAGATGGTTATTGAATATTAAACTTTAACACATTTATGAAAATTAAGCTGCATTCCCCAAATAGTGAAATGAGACATTTAAAATATTAATGGAATGAATAACAGACATTGGTTAAATTAATATATTTCAAATAGTAATGAAGTAATTCCTGGTGGAAACAACTTCAAAGCATTATCTTTTTTTCATTTGTGTGGCTGTTTTAGCCAATGCACACACCCTATGATCAGAATTGACTGTTAATGTACTTATTGAATATAGAATATTAAAGTAAGTAGTAGTATAGTTGCTAATAATTGTTTATATGGCTAATATAGCTGGAAGAGCCTGAGGTTGGATATGAAGATGCCTCAAGCTTTCAGAGTCATCTTTGTGCCCATCACTTCAATAAGACATTGGGTTGATCACAGACACTTGAAGAATACACCTTCCCCTAAGGGCTGCAAATTATTAATTGCTTAATAATTAAGAGCTGCATAAAAGATTAATAGATTAGATAAACAGAGTTGTGTTTAGCCCCTCTCTCTCTCTTTCTCTCTCTAGACTATATGCAGTATATATACTATTTGACAGACAGAACACTCCAAAAGAATTGAGTATTTGTACTCGAATGAACTGGATGTTGAAAATCAAACAACAAACTACTGTACCTGAGACCCCTGCTCTAAAAAAAAACAAATGTAGTGGTGATGCACTTTGTTTTTTATGTTATGTTTTTTTGTTTTATGAATATGGGGGTTATAAAACTACCTCGATTATGCCTGTCTATCGCTGGTGTAAAAGTGCACTGGAAGGCTGTGAAAGGAGATAAAGTGGGGATGGCTTCCCTAAGGAAATAAATACAGTAGCTGACTGTCTATATTCCCGGACCATGTGTACATCATGATCCTGTCTTCTCCACACCGAACACATAATAATGGGGTACCACATCTGGTTGACAGCATAGAATACGTCAATATTGCACAGGGTTTGTTTATACTTGCCCGCATATTCATAATAGTTTTGAGAAAAATTGCAGTGAATGCATCTTTCAAAAATAATTGGCATAGTAACTGGTCAAAGCATATACAATACTGGCCTAAAGCTTGTTAAAAAAACAAGCTTTTATCTTATCACACGAGCTAGCCTATGCTTTTGACACTTGTCAGGATCATTACAATGGCAGATCAGATCAAAAGGAAAAGCCATGTATGGACCTATTTTGACATTTTCTCCACTGAGCATCACACATTTGTCTTCTCAGTTGTCACTCTCTCTCTTTTATAATTGTTTTCGTTTGAAACCACTATCAAGTGCAAGAGATGGTTAACTTCATTTAATTGTTTCTCAGAATACCTGCATAAAATGCTTAACGAACAAAGTCTACTACTAAAGCCTGATAATTATTGGAAAAGAGACGGATAGCTGTCTCTTGAAATCCTAAAATATCCCGCCTGTAGTTTCTTCCCATGAAAGAACACATAGTATCCCATAACCTCCTAAGACCCGCGATTCATTTTTTGTTCCCTGTAGCGGACATGAGTCTCTGGTGTTAATCTCCATATATTCTACTATGCTGAAACCTACACTACAATGGACATTCAAAAAAAATAAAATCTAATAATATTTTTGGAAATATTTTCACTGTATTATGTCAAAAAATATTAAATACTTAATGGTTTTTCTGCCAGGTGTGCGTGCGTGCGTGTGTGTGAAAGCAATAAAAAAGTCCCAGATAGGGTCATATACCTGAACATTGAATCCGGCTGAATGAGTTTATGCAAATGAGCCTGGTACATCATTCTCTCTGCTGTCACTCATTGCATCACAAAAGCCATTAACCCTGTCCCCACATTAACTCACTCTTCCCAGGTCAATAAAGCTACCTCAGTTCAATTATCAAGTGAACACTGAGAGAGTTGGAAATGAAAGCAGTTGTTATTGACCCATTCTTCCATCCATCTTTTATGCAAAAGCTTATTTTGCCCTAGCTCTTTTTGTTACAGTCAGAATAGACTATGACTTTTAAACTTTGTGTCCAAAAATAATCACAGAATTATGCTAATTTGATATACTTACTCCTACAATATTTATACCTGACTTTTCCAAGAAGCAGCCATGCCTGTTGTTTGTTCAGGTACTAGTTAACATGCTTTCATAGAGCTTTCCTGACATATCTATAAGATATATTTTTGCCTCTTCAGCCCATCTCAGCCCATATTTTTGCCCTCCTTCGCAAGATTTAGGGATCTACTTAACATTTACTGATCAGCCTCTTGTAACGTTGCTGTAAGTAAAATCAATAAGCAATCAATAAAGCAAACAGATGGAGCTAAGGCAGCAGATAATTGCATGTTAGGATGTCAGGGAGTGTGCTAACTGATGTGGTGGGGTGTGAGACATCTGCTACAGGTCTGTAAACACCATTTTTCTCTGTGACGTTGAAGGTACAAAGACATCCTTCTTTCGATACAGCTTTTCAGCATTCACCTCCACAGCTTAAGATTTGATTATGAAATATATTTTCATTGCCCTTTACAGAATCTCTATGTTGATAAACAGGGAGAAAAAAATCCCTCTTCTTAGCTCCATCCAGCGCCCCCTTCACCTTGTAAACAGTTTATCCCTACTTTTATCCTTGGACTGTCGAAAGTACCCACACCTATACCTTCTCCAAAATGAGCTTGTTGTTTTATTTGACCTACCCAGACTTTCAGCCTAAGCGCTCTTCTGCCATAACTCCAGGTCTGCACAAACAGCTTATGGTTTTCTATGCTGAGCCTTGCTCTATTCACTCACACTTTTCCCCTTCGGTGACTGGTGTGAGGATCACAGGGTGAGAATTTCACACTGTCCCCAAGGCTCAGCTGACGCCCTTAGTCCACCCGTCATCTGTGTTTGATGCGGAGGGTCGCCGTCAAGCGGGCGTGTGACTTTCGTTCATGGCAGACTGCGCGCGGGTCACAAGCGGGAGAACAGCGCCATTGATTACACCAACCACCCAGACCGGGGAGGTAGCCGAGCGCTGACACCAGGCATGAATGTGCTCCAACGGTACTGCCAATCAATGAAAGCAAGGTTGGGATGAGGCTCTGAGGAGCAGCCAGGGCTGTGTTGCTGTCTGAGGATGAGGAGTCACACATGTTTGAGAACCCATGGATCTCTGCAGGGCTCCTCAGGGACAGGCTGTGCCGACTATCAAAATCCTTATCATGTAATCTGCTGCGGGCTACATTCTGACTACATCTGACTGAGAGTAAAAGTGACGTTTATATCAAATATGTAAATAATGTTTATGTGTGTATACAGGGGTTGGATAGAATAATGGAAACATCACATTAAAAAATACTTTTACAATAGCAGCTACAAAGATGAGTCATATTAAGTTGAATGCCAATTAACAGTGTGCATCAGCTTTAAAAGAGGTCTGATTGGAAAAAGAGGTTCATATGGTAGTTTCCAAACCATCTCGTGGGAGTCATTGGGTCCAATGATCGTGCATGGTTGTATAACGGCAAGGACTATGGAGCCATTTTACATGACCAGGTGCACCCTATGGGCAGTCTAAAGATGAAGGTAGGGATAAACTGTGTACATCACCGTTTATCACCCTCATGATGTCCGCATATTCCAAGATGATAATGTCCCATACACACTGCTAAGCAAATTCAAGAGTGGTTTCATGAAACAAGCACCTTCCATGGCCTGCACAATCATCAGACCTAAACATAATTGAACTTTTATGAAATATCCACCTCCTTCATCCCTCAAAGAACTGGACCCATTCCCTCTTGAATAATCTCCAATTTCCTACGATACATGGTTCAGAACTTCTATGACAGCATTCCAAGAAGGACTGAAGCTGCTCTTATTAGTTACTTGGTATTTGTATTTGTACTTTTAGGTTCACATTATTTTATCCAAACCATGTATGTGTGACTTATATAAGAACTTGTATTTCAGAACAGATCCTTCCTCTGAATTTGGTTATTATTAGATGTGCTTGAATGACAGGTGCAGAAAGATGGGATGGTGCCATTTTCAGCAATCACAAAGGGAGAAGACAAATACATTTATAACTTTCACAATTGACCAGCAGCGACTTATCGTACATCCTGAAACCTTGCTCTCTTTCTCTTTCTCTATCCATCTATCTATCCATCTCTCTGCTTGGGTCTCTGTATCTATTTCTTTTTCGCTCTCATCTTACATTTTCCAGTCACTCGTACTTCTTTCTCTGTGATTGTCCTGTGAATGTATGAGGGCTCTACTTATTCATTCTGGTTGCACTAAAAAAATTGGACTCGCATACCGGGGCGCTTTTGAAATAGGAAACAGTTTTGCAAAAGTCTATAATAAATTTAAGACAGCTTCTGGCTGAAACACACAAGGCTTCAAACTAAATTTCCATTTTTACCCCTGTATGCTTGTCCTGTTTTCACCAAGATTATCATTTGAAGACAATTCTCAGATGCAGCTAGAGTGGCACGTCCTAAAGGCAATAGGTTTAGAGGCTTCTCAAAGCACAAAAAATAAAGCTTAAAATAGTACCTCCATATTTTAGGCCATTTCAAAAATAGAGCGCCTTTACGTGTGCCATTCATGTCCCCACATCACGCACACACACACACATACACACACAAATGCACACACGCACACCCCATCAAACTGACTTAATTGCAGCTGAGACCATGAGCACTGCCAAGCTGCACAGGCCTGCCTGGTGCTGCTTTGGGAGATATTGACAATGATGGCATTTCTCTTTACCAGCCAGATCAATTAAGTTGGGTCTCCAGACCTGTTCTTATGCATTTGAGCACTCTTTGGCTCTGCGAGAGTGGGGCTGTCCTAATGCCTTGTGAAAACGACCCCAGCAGATATACCTGATAAACACCTGTATTTTCCTAATTCATTTAAAAGTTATTGTCTCTGCTGAGAATTAAGTAACCTGATTTTTCTCATGTTTGTCTGACTCAAAAGAAGAGGAGAAAGAACAAAACTCCATAGATGCCACGATGAGGCAAAAGCCACATATCATTCCTCATGAATATCACATCAATCGACATCAGAATCCAATACCATTCTTTGCATAAAGCAGGCTTTAGCTATGGCAGGGCTTTTGGTCAGGAGGAGACCTAATCCATGATTGCTTAAAGGTCTTATCGATCCAAGCTTCATTCTGATGTAGCCGACTACATCAGCGGTTGTCCTCATGATCAGCTAACCTCCACGCGTCTCAAATAGAGCTCCCATACAGTGACTTCTCTTCAGACCCACTGCCATCACACTAATGCAAAGGGTCAAGGGGAGCAGATGTACAGGTCTGGTCTGACAGTCGATTTTGAGCTCCAGCACAACCTCTAGGCCATGCTAACCCCCGGAAGTACCCATTCATGCCATCCTGCTAAGCTGTCTTACAAAGTACTCTGTAACATGATTCCTATTTTTCTGGCGACATCGGTACAGATTGAGCATGAATCTAAAATGATATGCTTGCTGAGACCAAATGAAGCATGTGTATGCTTGGTCTTCAAATTCAGTTACCCGTCATTGCCCCCAGAAGGCCCACAACTGAAAATTAAACTTGATTGCGATTTGCGTTGGGTTGCCATGAGACATTCAGACTTGGAAGAAATTTGAAATCCGAGGCAATGTGGAATTAGAATGCGTTTGTGGGGATTCTAGGGAGGAGACACAGTTTTCCACTCACACATGATGACTGCTTTTTAAAGGTCTGCAGAACAACCTGTGGAGTAGATCCCCTCTGTGATGCACAGACAAAACACTTACGCTTACTGAAACTGCCATTCCTGTATATGGTATACTGTAAATTGAATAATTGCACTGGATAAGGTTCTGAAAATGTTTACAGTATTTCTAAATATCATAGAATCCTGGCACGTAGTTCCCTTGACTTTTCCCTGAGCAAAGCCACGGCCCAATCCTGGATAGTAAAAGGGGCCAGTGCCAGCTTTAATCCTGCTCCTCTTGGCCCTTGTCAAGAGAAGGCAGGAAGAAGGGTACTGTAGAGGCTCAAGGCTCTGAGTGCATGCCAGCCATAGTTGGTAGCCAGGGAATGGTAAATTAAATCTTTGCTCCACACTCCTGGTCTCGAATATGCTGCCAGCACCATCTTGCTAGGTCAATTTGTCCTTGTGCTTTCAACTCTTCTGTCTACAAGCGAACTGTGATTGACCTATAAGACAAACCAGCCCACATGCTCCATACATAACTGAAAATGCTCCATACATAAGTGAAATTGGGAGATTTTCGATCAGTTGTATCTTTAGATAGCAAGTGTGTAGTGTAAAACTGGTTGAATAAAGCAAACATTTTCATAAGAAATATAAATCATTCACCAAGTACTGTAGACGGCCCATACAGCAATCATTCCATAGGGCTTTTGTAATTTCCATCAAAGGCCATTCCTCTGATCTTCACCACTACATGCCCTTTCATTTTATCCAGCAGTGTGTGCTGGACCAGAGGCCTGTGAGCTCCTCACCTTTAGCATTATGTAGTGTGCAGTGAAGTAGCTCTATGCCAGAAAGGGCCCTTAGTTTACCTAATAGACTGCGTGGGTGGAAAGGTCTCCGGTGGATTGGAGGGCTCTCCCTGAATCTTTTTGTCCACCTTTTAATTATAAATGAATGGATGAAACGGCTCCATGCGATACACCACTCAATGACATTGACTTTGCGTGTTATGTTTTGTTTTGTGTCAGCAGACGTTTTTTTGTTCTTATTCATTATTTCCGATGGATTAATGAGAGGCAAGTCCGTGCCAAGCTCAGAAGTTCTGATGCATGAAGCTGGGGGCAGTTAATTACCCATCAGGCCACTGTCGTCCATAAAGTCCGCCCTGGGTCATCGGCCCCACGCTCCCTTCATCACACAAATTGTCACTGCCTGGGGTTTTCTGTCGAGACTAGCACTTTTGTTTCCATTTATAGAGAGGAGTTTTCCTTTAGTTTTGTTTTTATTGTTATTAATTTTTTAATAGGTTCATAAAAGGTGGCTGAATTCCAATATCATATAAATTATTGGCATGGATGTTATAATTCTGTTGTTATAATTATTAAAGTGAAATCATATTAAGCTATTAAGCATACAAAGCTCAGCTGGACCTGCCTCTTTTTTTCTTGTCATGGCGATATTTGGTTAAGTGAAGCTCTCTGCAGATGTGGCTGCAGGTTTGGCCAGATCATAGTTTAAGATTTGTCACTCTGTATTTTGATTGTTGATGATTATTATGAGAATACAAATTATAGCAACATCAACAACAATAGTAATTGTAAGCATTAATAGCACAGGGGCCAAACACATGAAAATGCCTCGGTAAATAGAAAATAAATGTCTACTAAAGCATTTTGAAGACATTTCATTAGTTATATGTAAAGCTTGTAAATAAGCATGTCCTTGACATTTATTTAAACCACTGAACCTCCCTGCTAACATTTCAAGAACACTAGTGGAAACTCTACTAAAATTCCAATTTGGTTGTGAGATAATGTTTTAATATGATTGTTGCCCAGATAATCTTAGAACATGTATGTTTTTCTAAAAAGTTCCAGTAAAGGTACAGAAAAATGTTCCCCTCATATTTCATACAAGCTTACAAGTCCCCTGATGGTTGTCATTTTATCATTTCACAAAAACAACATGGAAAGAACTTTGATAGCATTCTAAGAATGTTCTGAATGTGAGTATTGAAATGTAAGACTGGTTGAACATTGCTAATTTTCCTGATAGAATTTAAATGAGTGACCAACCACAATTCAAATGATAGGCCTACTGATATTAGTTTTTTAACTGGGTACAACAAAAGTAGATAATGTTCTAAAACTGCGTGTGCAATGTTCCTTGTGACATTAAAAATAGCAATCAAGGGTGGCTGCTCGGTGGTTCATCTTCTTAAGGCGCTGTTCTAGTACATGGATGGGCCCCATGATCTGGTCTCAAATCCGGGGTATTTCTGTGCTGACCATAACCTGTTGGGCAATTAAAAATGTGGTGTATCTAGCATCACCAGGGATGGGAGGGTTTCAGTGGGTCCATATTCATTTCTATCCTATTTTGTTACTTACCTTAACCGTGTCCTTACTTCATTGTCCCAGACATGATAATGTAATAGATGGATATGAGTTTTTAAAATATAAAGATATAAAGAATCATTGTAAAATACATAAGGAAGTGTTCATCTTTTGGCCACTGCAGCATCAACCATTAGCTTTTATATGTCTGCATGATGCAAAACTCCTGTACTCAAACTCCTTTTTAGAGTTTTTAATTTTTTTTTGCAGGAGCCAAATTGTACAATCTTTCAAAGGTTTTGAATTTTTATCATTACTGCAGTTGGAGGATGAGAAGGTAGCTAAAGCCTGTGATGTGGTCTTCCTCATTTCTTTTGTGAAGATCCTGATCAATATCCCTTTAATAATTCATATCAGGTGTTGTCCTGCTTTATGTATGTAGTACGTGTGTGCACATAAATGCAAGTGTGTGTGCGTGTGCATGTGTGTGTGTGTGTGTGTGTGTGTACGTGAGTGTGTGTTGTGTGTGTGTCTGTGGCTTTGCTGTTTTATTGTGGGCCCCCGCGATAGATTAAAAACCTGCAAGAGGGGATGAGATGCGATTACAGCCAAGTCAGCGCGACGCAGGGGCAGAGTTATTTCCTGCCTGGAGGAGTGGAGGAGGTGCTCTGGGCTCAGGTCATTGGCTGTGAGCTGACCCATCATGTGCCACAGCTCAGATCAAGAGGGGGAAACGAGGAAGCGTGCAGGAGCGGCGACCTCTCTCAGCAAGAAAGGGGGAGGGGACCAAAAGAACAAGGTTTTTTTTTTTTTCTCGTCCCTTCAGAATGCTTTTCCCACTACTGGCCTGACATGGCAGCCCAGCTTGCTGCTGTCACTGTCCTCCATATGCTTTCCCAGTCCACTCTCGAAAATTAAAACGGCACGCATGAATCTCTGTCCCTCCAGATGCATTTAAACATTCCAGCAGTTATTCCACATCCATTAATAGCACATCATGCACCTCCCACAATTTCCACAAGATAACGTGCAGAAGGTGCTCACGCAAAACAGCAGTCGGTGCGCTATAGAGTCCTCGGTTCTGAGCACTACAGCCGTTCATTGTAACACAGGTCTTTCTAAAACATATATGACATGCCTTTCAGTGTGTTTTGACAGGTTTATTTTGTGCGTATAGTAGCCAGAAGTTGCCTTGCGAACAAGCCCTTGAACAGTTGTTGAAATAATCAGCAGTTTATGTTAAAGTAAGGAAAATTGAGCTGCAACAGCACACAGTGGCATGTGTTTACATGTTAAGAGTGTGAGCATACTACCTCATTTCATATTAATTTGATGTGTTTACTTAGGAATTGTAATAAAGTAAACATATTTTTTTCATCAGAACATGAATACAACAATATATTGTACAAGTGACTGTTGCAGCCTTCTCTCTTAAAATATTAGTACTATTATCATTTATTCACTATGATTTTAAATGTGATGAATTTATGAAACAACTCATCCACTCTCATAAAAAACAGATATGAAAACAAAAACTGAATGTGCACTAGTATCTTCACTTCACCCCCCCCCCCCTCTCTCTCTCTCTCTCTCTCTCTCTCTCTCTCTCTCATTCATTAATTAAATCCGGCTCGAAGGAAGTGTTTTCTCCTGAACAGCACTTTACGAGCCAGATGGCCAACTGGTAAGCTAATGAATCTCACATCCACACTTCCAGACACACCTGTGGGGTCTGCTTTTCTGAGCCTCATCCGTTCCACAGTCAGGTGCATCACATTTAATCTTCCACAAGTACCACCACCAGCCTGCAACAAACCGGCCATCACATTCATTTTGTGTGAAGCCACACAGCACTTTCTAAAGCTGCGCATTTCAGTGTCATGGTGATTAGTATATACTGTATTGCACTTAAGTTTTTTTAATCGATACACTAAGTAATATGCTACAGGCCACAATGCTCTCTTGCCACTTATGAGGATTTATAATGTCATGGCTGTGCCATTGGCTGTCAAGGGCCAAATTAGCTAGAAGGATAGACCACAGCAATCTGCTGCATCTCTACTTTTTAGACAAACATTGTAAAGGAATTAAGGGAATGGCAATATTGAGCATTTGCTCTGAAAAGTACATTTGATACTAAGAGTATCTCATAACTTTTTAGTCACTGTCAGAGGTGTTTGTCAAAGGTCAGCAGAAGGGACAGAGGATATTTTAGTCCCTGTAACCAAACCACACTGGTCGCAACCCCGATCTCTAGTTTAATTGGGTTGATATTTATGATGGCACTCGGCATAGCCAGTCAAATGCCTCTCTTGGGTGGTCATTCTATTTCAGCATCGGTTAGAATACAACCGACTTGGGAGTAAAGCATGCGGGTGACTGAAAAAAGCAATAAGCTGAAATTGAAACCAAAAAGGTTAACTCGCTTACTCGATGTAAGTATAGTATAATCTGTCTTAGGTGAATTGGATTGGATAGAGATCAGCCAGAAACAGTGTTATATAGCAAAGCTATGTCACACCACTATCGAATATCTTCAGCCACTGCTAACTCAAAGGTCACGTCACAATGAGTCAGCCTGTGTCTCTAATCCCCAAGACCTCCCTGCCGAAATATTAAATATTGGAACAAATCTATGGGAAAGGTATTAGAAATGCGGTGCTATGTTTCACCGATCTGTATCTCTTGCTTTCTAATTTCAGCAAAAACCATGCATCACTGGAAGAGTCACTCTTCTCCGAAAAATTATTGAATCTCCTTTCATCGACGAATGCATCTTAGTGCGCCCCTGCGTAATTCGTCATTTCATTACACATTGTTCACAGTTAAAACATAATTGCCTGCTCCGAAAGGGTTCCTCGTAAAGCCGCTCTCAGGTTGTCTCAACTTAGTGTCCGTGACATTGGTCGGTAATTAGGGGAGAAGGTAAGCACCCAATTCGAGCATGCACGCGGATTTGTGGGCCCGTCTGCAAAGTTAATGTGTTAATGTGCACACTGTCCTTGCTCATCAGCGAAGGTTCTCCCATTGGGTTAGCGAAGGTAAACTGCAGTGATTATTACCGCAGCCAGGGGCAGCCGCGCGACTGCCGTGGACCCTGATTTATGGCGGTGAGAGTGGACAGGCGGCAGAGGGGCAGGCCAGCGCTATGTGATGGACTGCGTGAGGGACAAGGAACTCATGTCCGTTTTCTCCGATCAATAATGGACCTGTGTCTGAGGCGCCCGTAGCTCAGCCTGACACTTCCAACCACAGGTGACCTTTGGTTTCAATGCCGTTCCAAAACATGCAAATTGGTGAAATAATCTCTCCCTCTATCTCTCTCTCTCTCCCTTTCCATTATCACTTTTTTAATGTCACAATTTGTCTTGTCTCCCTTGTGGGTAGGAGTTGTGTTTTCAGGAGGAGGGGAGAGTTTTCTTAGGGTCTGACAGTCCAATTCTTGTTCAGCGCCAGGGCATGTCCTTATCATTCATCTGTCAATCATCCATCACTCTGCCCTCGTATTTTTCGACAACCGCAGGAACAGCTGCCATACAGGCCTCAAGCACCTCCAGGAAGAGCTCGGTGCTTCCACAGACTCCCTCTGCCTCTGGCTCCCTGCTTTTCAGCCTGCAAAAATGTCCGGCCAGGATAAGATGAAACTTCAAGTCAGACTTTTGTCTTCCTTCAAACACACAATAGCCTTTCTGCGAACACGCACTGCTCTTCCGTGAACGCGCGACGGTCTTCTGCGGACACGCACCGCTCTTCCGAAAACGCACACTTCACTTCCACAAATTTCTGCATGTTGAGGAGTGATTCCCGAATGGCAAAATATACACAGACCTGCTGGACTTGATCTATGATCCTGTTTTTAAAAAGATAATAATGGGAGATTAATCACTTTGATAAATCAAAGACTCTTACATTGGCTGATGCTCCCCTCTAACTAGACATCTTTCATGATGACCTACTTGTTTCCTGCCATTTGACACAAGCTCAGCTTGAGGCAGGCTCTTTGATAGGAACATATTCTCCTCTTTGCTAAGTGTGGCCTGGGAAGCAGTGGCTCATACTTTATACCAAACTCAAGATTAAACAAAGTATGCGCTAATAACTTACTATTTCTAAAGACATTTACGAAACATTTATTCAATATATATTTTTTACCCGAATGCATAAAACCATAAACACTCCAACTGCACCTATACTGCAGTCTACCAGATTTAGACACACAATTACGACAGAGCTTCAGGCTTAATCTCAAGTGTTTTACAAGGTAACAGTTATTATTACATGCTTAAAGAGTACAGATTAGATGGACAATTACTTTGAATACAACTTTACTGATGTCATGTTTAAAATACAAACCCCAATTCCAAAAATGTTGGAACAGTATGTAAAATGCACATAAAAGCAGAAAGCAGTGATTTGTAAATGATCTTTTACATATATTTAATTGAAAACAGTACAAAGAAAAGATATTTAATGTTTTACCTTATCAACTTTCTTGTTTTTTGTAAATATACGCAAATTCTGAATTTGATGCCTGCGACACTTTCCAAAGAAGTTGGGACAAAAGAAAAAAAGATTTTCCTGTTTGGAACATTCCACAGGTAAACAGGTGATGCTATCATGACTGGGTATAAAAGGATATCAGAAGACTATTGATTTCTTATTCCCAGGTATACTATAACCTCTCTGCAGTTGAATGGATCTCTATGGGAATTGGGGGTTGGGACTAGATTAAGCTGTAAATTACACGGGAATAGTATGGAACCCATGGTTGGCTGAATGGCAGTAAGTCATTAAGGGTCTGAGGTATCAAACGAGCCTCAAACCATCACTCTGATGCCAAATATGCAGTAGATATGGCTGGATCACTTTAAGGTTAGTTTCTCCTGACTCATTTTCCTATTGAACTCTATGGAAAATCAATCAGGAGAAACAACCCTTCAAGTGAATGTAATGAATGTAATGTAATGTAAGTTGATAAGGTAAAACATTAAATATCTTTTCTTTGTACTGTTTTCAATTAAATGTATGTAAAAGAGAATTTAAAAATCACTGCTTTCTGCTTTTATGTGCATTTTACATACTGTCACAACTTTTTTGGAATTGGGGTTTGTATTTTATGGTTACATAGTTTCATAAGACTTATTTCTTTTACAGTTTCCTAAGAATCTGCCTGATCTAATTAAGCATAATTCAAAGTGTAGCATTCCCCGAATTTCTTTCTTTATTTCACTGATAACCCCAGGAACTTCTGGATCCTTACAATGAATGCCTTGATTTTAATATTAATAGTCTTTTTTTATTTAAATAAACAGAATTTCCAGTTATTGTCTATTTAGATAAACTCCTGTTTTTTTCAGGGGAACAATCACTGCAGGTACTTCTAATCTTCATCTTCCATTAAAAAAAAAAAAAAAAACTTTAGAACTGAGTCATAATCCCCAGATCCAATAGTTTGTTTAAAACGATTGAAATGTAACATAAGCTCGCCATCTAGAGGTAGGATGTAGGAATAACAAGCCATGGTCATCAGTGAAACAAGATAACAAGTATTGAATTTGTAGAAAAATATCACCCTCTATTTTCACCCTATATTAAATAATACCACATATTTAGAAATATATGGCAGTTTTATCATGTGATTAAATTGGGCTCATCCCTATAGGAAAATCTCTGGAGCTGAGATTTAGCAAATCATAATTACAGGAGTATTCTTGCAGCACTGATTCCTACTTAACATGCCCAGTAGTAGCTTTACACGTATTGTACTGATCCCAATGACAGGCTTTTCAAATGATATTGATTCCAAGTCTCAGTGTTTAAATTAAAAATTAGACTAAACACATTAAAAAAACACTTAGGTATGTGATAATTACAGTGGACATGATATTACTAAAGTGACAGACATCAGACTGGTCAATAATTGATTTATTGAAGTGTGCACATTTGTACAGGGACAGCAAGTTCTATACATTGTATCTAAGGACTTTAACCTGTGTAGTATATCAAATAATATTATAGCAAGTTGTCTTGAGTTACAATGAACTTTTCATATGAGTGTGTGTGTGTGTGTGTGTGTGTGTGTGTGTGTGTGTGTGTGTGTGTGTGAGAGAGAGAGAGAGAGAGAGAGAGAGAGAGAGAGAGAGAGAAGCAAGAGAGAGAGTATGAATATTTTCTATTTCAGAAATACAGTATATACTAGAATGTGACACATCACCCATTGTAGGTGATCCAGGATGAGCAGGTTTCACACACCACATTTTAATGGTTTATTGAGGCACTTTCACAAGTCCAATATAAGGAATGTATAACTGTTTAAATAATATACATTTTCACATTCTTTAATCTGTAAACATTTTAAAGGTTTTACATTCTGACAATGTACTCAATTTTTCATGTTTGTGTCATCTCATACGAAATACATTTATTTAAAAATATCACTTTACTCTTGAAGTTACTTGGTAGGGGTCTAAGATAACCATACAAAAACAGTAAACAATCCATATACAAAATCCTAATTTATGCTACCACTGTATCTAGCAAGAATATACCTTGTACACTTCTATTCAGTGTATGAAGTCACACTTTAACTACATAAATGTTCCATGTAAACTCCCAGTAATAAACAGGCAACTAATGGTAATAGATAGTGAAAATGGTTTCTGGAAAATACAGCTTCTGTATGGTTATGATTGATTTCATGTATAAAAGGGAACAGGCACAGATTAGGCAATACTGTTAGACTAGTATAAAACATAATGAAATAATTTTACTAATTCCATTGAACACCCATTTAACCACCCGTTGTGGTGCCATTATAGTTAAAAATGAAATCTGTCAGGTTGACCACAATGAGCACAGCTGTCCACCCACATCTTACTCTTTCCCTTTAGTGCCCCCTACTGCCCATTTAAGGGATCATCCTGCCTGGCCTTGTTTGGTGACCGTCTCCCAGGGACAGATAATCTCTTTCACGGCACCGGTGGCTACATTCGGACACTCCTCCTCTTCGTCCTCAGAGTCAATGGGGTAGATCCGGCACTCAGGGGGGATGTCTACTTTTATCTGAAAAAAGCTAGTACAAAGAGAGACAAGAATTTGGTGATTGTGTCCCCAGTTGAGGTCCCATTTGTTGAGTAAAATAACAAATGCATTTTAGGCTAAATTATTCAATTGCCTGTCGTTGCTGTTCAAGAGCCTGCAAAAGTGTACAGGAGTAGATATGGTGCATATGGCACAATACATACAGTACATAATGTGACTCACCCACTAAGGGACATACTGTGCCTTAGATTGAAACCGCAGTAAACTAACATTACCCAGGAGGCCTTTGTCATGCTGTGCAGCCTCAGAGCACAAGACTCACTTGGCGATCCTCTTGGGCTGGGGCTGGGAGTGCGGGTCATGGCCGAGCGGCTGGACGCGGCTGCCCACAGCGTTGGGGCACTTGGGCGAGAGGCTGGCGAAGACGGACGAGCTGCCGCAGCCCCTCCGCAGGAAGCGGCTGAGCGACAGCGCCACGCGGGACCTGGGGGTGGGCGGCCGCGCCTCCCCGCCGCCCCTCGCCGCCGCGCTGGAGCTGGACTCCACCGACGCCTCGGCGCTCTCGGCGATGGAGGGGAACGGGGCGGAGGCGGAGCCCCCGTGGCACTCGAACTTCCTCTCGGAGGCGGGCGTGCTGTCGATGGCCACGCTGATGGGGGAGGGGCAGGCGGCGCTGGTGGGCAGCGTGATGAACCCCGGGGAGGGGGGCAGGAGCTCCCTCCCCTGCTGGGTCTCGCAGATACCCGCGTACACCGCCAGGTGCGGCACAGGCGCAGTGAACTTACACAGCTGCAGGACAGAGCAGAGCAGGAACACGAGAGGGTATGGGGTCAGCACAGCTCACCACCAGTCTGCACCTGTACACACTGCATGTACACTCTCAACCACAGCCTCAATACTCACACACTAAACCATTACCTCTGTTTATGGAACGTGTTAGTCTAAACCCCAGTTTAATCCATTTTATTTTTAATTCGATGTTTCCAAAAATAGGAAAAACGCATAGAAATAACAATATTTTACGAGGAAAAATATATCATGCGTAAAACTGAATGTTATTTTGCCTGAGTCAAATGAGCAGCCCCCAGTATCAAGTCTACTAGGATCTCAAAATTGTGTAGATGTTTGTATTTGAGAAAGTGAAGGAGTGAACATGAACCCTGGTATTAAACAATAGGAATACAACAGAAATAAATATGACATATATTATATAAATATAAAACCATGGAACAGAAAAACAGGACAAACACAAAAGGTCTTAAGATGTTGAGGACTTTATTGGATGAATGACCACACACCTGACAGCATACATACAGACACACTGACAAACCGAATGGAAAAAAAACATACATGGTAAATGTAAAACATGATGTCAAGCATGTAACATACAACAGATGCCAATCCATATTCAGGGAGCATGGAATGGAGAGTTGAATCCCGAACATGTATTTGCGATACAATGAAAAACAAAAACAGGCCACACTCCCCTCTATTTAATAGTTAGATCACGAATATAAGTCAGATAAAATTTGATTTTCATCGCTTGTCTGACAATACTGGATCTTTAAATTTAATTTATTAATACATTAGCATTTTGCTTGTTTTTTGCTGATGTCTGAGCTTATGATGGAAAAACTGGTACATTAGATTGCCCTAAATAAATAACACAGCATATTTTATTTAAAAATGTTTCACTCCAGTGCTTCCATGCCATTTTGCAGAGTAATTACCCTAATATGTGCACATTTTTAAAATAACTGTATAACTGTCAACGTTTGGAATTTTCCACTCCAGTCCTACATCTCTGTAATAAGTACAAAGACCATTTTCGGAGCAACAGCTAGGGAAATCAACCAGCAAGGCACGGTCTGACAGACAAAAAGATGCAAACAGATTACAATTAAAAAATGGCAAATAAACAAAATGAAAAAGGATAGTTGGGCAGCAGATGACTTTCATAAAAGCTCCTTGATATAATCTTTTTTTGAATCTGCCTTTGCCTTGCCACTTTCCCCATACAGTATCAATGTACACTGTACATTCACTACGGCTCTGGAAGCAATCTATATTATGCAAACTTTACAGTTGAACAGTATAAATTATTTACTGCATAAATAATTTCGTAAAATGTTCTAAGAAATGCATTTGAATTTTTAGCACCTTGATTAATCACAGCGAGGTCTGTATTCAAACCCAACTCTATTAGAAATACTTCTCTTAAAACTCTAGTCATTACACCAAACATAAACATTAGCAAACTAAAATGTTTTTAATACAGAAAACATTAATATTCAAAATGATGCTTGTGTGGCTATTAAAATCATTTCAAAATATTTAAAAAATTTAATTTAAAATATATATATTTTTTTTTAACTCAAATAATGTTGTCATTGTCAAGGTATGTAGCCTACACTTTAAATAAGTTTCAAGTTTTAACAGATTTAGGATGAGGTTGCTAAAGCCATATTCTAAATATCAATAGGGCTAGGGCTGTCCATAGGTCCATAGATAAGTCCATAGATATTTAGGGCTGTCCATAGGTCCATAGATATTTAAACCCAAATCAGCACATTTATGCTTTCCCCATGTGAGTTCTCACACAATCACCAACCAATGCTTTAAATAATTCTAAATCAAAAAATCGGGTTCTAAGGTTTAAGATTGAATTGTCCTTTTATTTTTTGGGGGCACCTGCAGTACACAATTTCAGCCCATATGTCCTTAAGAGCAGGAATAATGCCAGCAATTATTGGTTTTACTGTCCAATGCTAACACATTTCGGTTTTACTGTCCAATGCTTACACATTTTGGTTTTACTGTCCAATGCTAACACATTTTGGTTTAAATGTCTTCTGCAATTTGGTCTTTTCACTTCATTGTTTTTTCTTTCCTCATAGGAGGAGCATCAGACGCTACTTAAACACGCTAGTTCACATGATTTCTGATGATAATGTTCACAGCAGCTGAGTGATGGAAAAACACATAGGCGTAAGGAAGAGGAGGGTGGATAACATGAGATGAATAGGAGGTTTTCCTTCACAACTGGGGGACCAGCACTTAAAGCCAGGTCAGTGTTGCTTTCCTCAAACCTGAGACTCCCATCCCTAATCACCCTTCCCTGCTGCAGCTGTGGCCTATTTCTTCTCCCCCTCCTTGACCATGTTTCGACGGTCCAGTTTGCTCATGACCTGAGTTATGTCCACAGGCCCACTGGCAGCCAGCCTGGCCTTCTCCTCTTGCTCCTGCTGCCGCACTATAAGTGGGCTGAGACTGGCCTTCCTGGTGCGCTTCCTTGCGTTCTGTTCCAGCTGCGCATCGCTACAGCAATAAACACAATACAGAGTACTGACAATCCTACTGCAATCACACTCACAGAGTACTGACCATCCCACTGCAATCACACTCATAGAGTACAGACCATCCCACTGCACACACACACACTCACAGAGTACTGACCATCCCACTGCACACACACTCACAGAGTGCTGACCATCCCACTGCACACACACTCACAGAGTGCTGACCATCCCACTGCACACACACTCACAGAGTGCTGACCATCCCACTGCACACACACTCACAGAGTGCTGACCATCCCACTGCACACACACTCACAGAGTACTGACCATCCCACTGCACACACACTCACAGAGTACTGACCATCCCACTGCACACACACTCACAGAGTACTGACCATCTCACTGCACACACACTCACAGAGTACTGACCATCTCACTGCACACCCCCTCACAGAGTACTGACAATCCCACTGCACACACACTCAGAGTACTGACAATCCCACTGCACACACACTCAGAGTACTGACCATCTCACTGCACACACACTCATAGAGCACTGACCATCCCACTGCACACCCACATAGAGGGCAAATAGTCATCACTCTAATAGTTCCACCCTGGTGACCTAATACTGCAAGCAAGATGACATAATGAGTCTTACGTGAATCTATGCGCCTCAGGACAAACAGCCTTTCTCTGTGTTTCCTTGAATACGGGAGACTTCATGTACCGGCCAAATGAATCCTGTAAATAACAACATCTTGTTGGTTCCAACTGAAGTCCACATAGTTCCCGGTGTGATTTCTAGTGTCAGTGAACATGAAGGCCTAACCTTTTTCATGAGCATGTAGATGTGCGTCTGGGCTGCATCCAGCACATAGCGATGTGGGTGCAACAGGCCTTTCACAGTGATTTCCATGGTCTTGCCATCAATGTTGATCCAGCGTGGTGCTCCAGGGGCCAGAAAGGTCCTGCATTCACACACACAGAATATTTAGTAGAGAGATATTTATTGAAAGAAAAACATGCCTTCCATTCGATGCACAAGGGCATTGTTTCACTTCAAACTATGAGAAGCAGTTATAGCTGAAGTGGAGCTAGAATAAACACAGCGCAGTTTAACAGCAGGCCAAGCAGCTGGCTATTCTTTAGAGACTGCTCTTGGTTGACAGTCTAACATATTTTTGTTATATATATTATTTTTCTAACAAACATGTTGAGTCTTAAAAGGCTGAAGTTTACAGCCACATATTTTACTTCACTTTACTTGTAAATCTGCTGGGCTTTTTCCTTCATGGTTGCTGCAGCACCCCACTTCAAGTCTTCACAGGTTTCCCAGAAGGCCAGATTTTCTCCTTTTTTTCGCAACAGGAAAGACAAAGCCAAGGTAATGTAAGTGTTGAAAGCTCCTTTGTTCAGTAGAATTCCATCTTATTCCCCCGTCCCCCCACGTACCGCTGAACTCCTTTTTCAAGAAGAGTCGGAAATCTGCCCGACCGCGGGGATCACTGAGCAGCTCGCCAAAGCCGAAGGTCCAGCGCTCCACTCTCATCTTGGTGGGGATTTCCACACTGAACACACAGACACATACACAGACTTCCTGTCAGACACAGCTGAGTGATAATATATATTTTTGTTACCTCTTTTTATGTAATTGTTTGCAATATGGCACAATGTGGTTAATGTGGCTGTGGTTACAGATAATTGGACATTATAAATGAAGGTGGGAATTGGATATATGCAGCCGTGCATTGGGTGCCAAAATTAAATAAATAAATAAAAGAATGAGAACAAGAAGAGAAACAACATTTCTGAGACACAGAGGTGAATTCTTGTTACCAGAATAAACTCACTTTGGCCTATTGAAGTCCCAATAGGTGACATCATCAGTTAACCAAGGGTTGCTAGGAAGACATGGAGCAAGGAAGGGGTCGTGTTTCTTGTATGTGCCCATGTATTTTACAATGCTGAATGAGCATAAAAGGAAAAAAAGCAAATGTCAATGACCTTGCACAGCAAGTGACACCAAACTGCACAGCCATTGTTCTGCACATACGTAAACAACTTAAGTCATTATATTATTTAGTCATATTTATATAGTCATTTTTATAAAGTGACTTCAGTATAAAATGAAAGGACGTACGCGCCAACAGATACTGATGACTTGACCCTTGACCTCATAATTGACTGCTGAGTGTAAATAATCTGTAGAAGGGGAAAACAGAATTGTTATCACAGCCTGTTTGCTCATTATAAATGCCTTTACCGCAGACTGCCCAATTTTGTGAGTATGGTTTGTTAGAGGCAGTTAGACAGGTTTGTGGGCGGAGGAAAGGGTGTTTGGAATGGGGGATTACAATGGAACAAGTATGTTTAGAATTATAAATATAAAAATAAACACACTATAATTGATAGCGCTATTGCCAGAATAATGCCCAGAAAATCATTAAAAAAAATAAGTAAGTCCTTAAACGTCTGTCCAAATGTAATCCCTGTATAGAGCAAGTACATACATAAACTGCATAATTAGAGAAACCTATTTAACTTATATAACAATTGCTAGAAGGTTCCAGTTCTGGATACGGTCCAAATCAATAATTTACAACAAACGGTTTCAAATCAAAACCAAATATCACTTACAATTCTTCTGTAGTAGTCATGTGTTTTTTTCTGAAAAACAGGGAAAGCATGTGAGATATCACATACAATGATGTGAGCACATATACATATGGTGTTGACTGAATTTCTATTACATATATAATGAAGCATGATGAAAAACCGTATGTAATTGACACTCAATGGCAGAAACAACATTCCGAACAAATGCTTTCAAGGGGCTATGATTAGCAAGGTTTATATCTGTAACATTCTTCTTTGACACTTTTGCAATCACAAACAGAAGAAGGCATGTGCAGATTTACAAATAAAATTACATTTGCACCACAAATTTAACAGATATTTCATACATCAAAGTTATATGCAGCAATTTTACGACGGTATTCAACTCATTAAAAGACAAATTAATTATTTTCTGGTCACCAAATATGAATATATCCTTCTGACCATCATACTTGTGGGTAGAAAAAAATGACAAATGAAAATCGATTTTTTAAGGTATGTAATTGAGAATAAATGGTGAAACCGGCTTTAAATTTCCAGACAATGTATAAAAGCATTTGTGTGAAACTTTCCTAATTTAAACACATAATAAAATGCATGTTCTCATTAAAACAATTAGCTCTTTTTTGTCATATCACCTGAATTCAGGATAGCTAGTTATTCAGTTGGTGTTCCAAAACATTCACTAACACAGACATGATGAAACCTTGCACACATTCTTACGACGTGAGAAAGTGGCCTTGCATATGTGTTGCTTCTCTAGCCTGAGGGCTTTAAGGTTCTGCATCCTCTGCCTGTACAGCATAATTCTGCTACATGGATTGCCTTTCTTTTTCCTCCTCTCTCCTGCTGGTCTATTGTTCAGCCCCATTTGCTGGTTCCCTGATAGTCCTATAGAAATGTATTGTAAAATTTGCTCACCACTGTGCTAGCCATTCTGCTCCACAAATTACGTTACAAATTCACATTGCACATGGTTCCAAGCTTTCCTCGGGCACGTACTGCACCTCTTAAAAATATCCTCCCGCATTTAACACACTCCCATTTCCCTAACCTCACATAATCATAAACTTTGTTGTTTTTTTTAGATAACCATTGTACTTTTTCCAAAAGTAACGTGTGAATTCTTCCCCCACGCAGTTTTCAGGCTGGCTTTTCGACTGAAACGCTTTGTGCTCCTTCCGTAATAACAGCAATCGAATACAACGCACTGATTTTATTAGTGGAAATTGCCTTGAATTTTGAAATGTTATTCAAGATTTTGTTTATTGCATCCGCTAATACAAGAGATGTGCCTCATCCATTTTGAACCTCCCTGCAGGAAGGCATCTGCTAAATGATGTAATAACCATAAGCATAAATTGATCTGGTTACTGTTTCTTTTCACATAGAAAGGGCTGGCAGGCACAGCCAGAAAACAAGTTATGCGTCAGCAGAGGAGCCGGTCAGTGAAAGGGCCATTGAGCATTATGATTACCATGTACAAGTGTGCAGAGCACAGCAACTAGCAGCTGCTTTTGTCTCAGATTGGAATTACATAAACAGAAATATTGATATATTAACATCACTTTATCATTAGAATAAAAGAGCATAGCACTTAGCATCCTATCTACCATCCTAATTCTGCTCTCATTATTTCTCATTTGACAACATACTATGTGTCCCGTTTTGGTTTTCAGGAAAATGGAACAGGAGGAACCGAAGAGACAGTCAAAGGAAATGAATAGGAAAATGTAGAGACATGCGAATGTGTTTTTCATGAAATGATGTACTGTTTTCTGTGTACATAATCTATGTCTGAGAAATTAAATGGAAACAAGTGAACACAGAAAATATGCTGCCACAATAGTCGATGTACAGTGCAGTTAGCAATTTGTTTGCCATTTGAATTTGATTAACAATTTCTTATGTACTACAGTAAAACTAAGCATGCACTGTAATCAATATAAGTCCTCCAATTTGATCTGGGTAGGAACTTGTCTCTGGTCAGTTAACTTAATGGATCCACTCTGGATATTCTTAGAGTAACTGAGAAAATACATAGTGATGGTGCTGCACTTGTTTCCTGATGCTTTCTGTCAATGCGTTGTGATATTAGATATTAGCTGATTTTATGTTGTACAATGCTACCACCTATGCATAAATGTATTTTTCCATCAGGCTTTCACCTTACCTGTGTGCGTTGTGGCTTTTGTGTATATGTGTTTATGTGTGGGCGGGTGTGATGTAAACTGAGTATTACGAATGTCCTCTCCTTGAGAACTGAAGCAGACAAAAGTGAAAGAAAGAATCTGTGTGGGGAGAAGAAAAGAGAAAACAAAAAACTGCATGAAAATGTCGAGAAACAATATGAACGTGGTACACTGCCTGGCCAAAAAGAAAGTCGCCATTGCACCCGTCATGCATAGTGCCCACTGTACAAGCCTCTGGAGGCAGTGTTATGATCTGGGGTTGCTTCAATTGGTCAGGTCTAGGCTCAGCAACGTTATGCAGCAATAAAATCAATAAAGTCAGCTGAGTACCTGAATGTACTGAATGACCAGGTTATCCCATCAATGGGCATATTCCAGGACGACAATGCCAAGATTAATCGGGCTCAAATTGTGAAAGAGTGGTTCAGGAAGCACGAGGAATCATTTTCACACATGAATTGGCCACCTTGACCTTAACCCCATTGAAAGTCGTTGCGATGTGCTGGCTTTGCGGAGTGGTTTGACTCCCCTGTCGTCAATACAAGATCTCTGCCAAAAATTAATGCAACTCTGGACGGAAATAAATGTTGTGACGTTGCATAAGGTTGTCGAAACAATGCCACAACGAATGCGCGCCGTAATCAAAGCTAAAGGCGGTCCAACTAAATATTAGAGTGTGCGACTTTTTTTTTGGCCAGGCAGTGTATAAGATCTTAAACATACTGCATATATCATGTGATGACAATGAAACTATTATCAAATCTATTCAATTACAGAACCAATATAAATTACATTGTGCACAAAATATTGTGTCAACTGTCAATAAGTTTCGACATTTTATTAAAAAAGTTCAATGAGGAAAGAATGTACTGTATCACAGTTAAATACTCTATCAGAGTTGATTAGACAATGGATTTCTTCTGTCATAAAGGCTTCAGACTAGCCAGAATAACATTTGTCAGCTTTTCACATATTACATACTATTACAATTACACACACATTAAATCACTGCTTAAATGTCTATTTCTTAGTAATAAATGGAGCATGGAGCACTGCCTCAATAATTATGAATAAATTAAAATGTGATGTTAAATGGAGCTCGGTTCGAATTTACTCCCCCACTGGTGTGCATGGCAACCATTCCCTGAGGTTCCTCTGCCATTGCCGGTTGCTATGCAAACACTATTATCCACCCACAAGCTAAGAGCCATCAAGAACATGGAAAACCATTTTGCATTTAGATAGTATTACCATCCGTACAGTCCACCAGAGCTCCATCTCCATCCTGCATGTGTGTATGTTCATTTCTTTGTCTGTCAGTGAGCTGCAGGAATTTCAGTGTGTAGGGAACCAAACTGTGCATTACATCATAGCACCTTTTACCCCTAACAAGTTACGTTCAGATTATGTAATGCATTTCGATAATCAAGGTTCACCTTGAAATTAGTTTGAAAGCAGAACCCGGTGCTGGGGCGGCAGACTCAACGCACACAGTCACTCACAACACTGCTGAAAAGCTGCTGCGGGCGTGACCTTCACATTTAGGTGGACACTTGTGACGCATGTAAAGCAGTTTGGCATACATTACAGACCCAGGCCGATGGTGTGAAGGAGTCATTCTGACAACTAACACTACTGAAAAGCAAAGAGGCCTGGTCCTCAAAACCAGAAATCTAAGGATGGGATTGCCAGCTGATGCAATCTGTGCAGCACCTGTCATGGCATTCAAAGGGGGAGATGTTAACAGGACTGCAGTGGGAGCCAGGCCATCCTGGTAGCAGAGTACACAGGGTGACCCAGGAGAGAGAGATGCACCTTAGAGAAGATTATCAAGACATAAATCCGCTTAAGAAGTGTAAGCAGATTGATAAAAAAAGAAAATATGCCCTTGACACGTCTGGGACTGGAGGGGCATACAGATCAAATCCCAGAAGTAATAACAATAGATTAAACTTGTTACTGTTGTATTATACCCATCCCAATGGCTACAACGCAACATGCTACTTACAACATGTACAGCAAGAACACTAAATGCCACAAAGTCTTTCTTCCACATTCAGACAGAAAACAACACTTGAAAACTCTATTTCTGGCCATATTACAACATACTACTATTTATGTTTGTACTATTGTAGGCCGTTATCACTATATGGAATATTTATGGCACCTACATGGAACTTAACATCTCTCAGCAGTTTGTTTAAAAGTCATGCTGTAATTAGTCCCTTTTTACATTTTTGTTTTACCTTGTACATTTATCTAGAGGGCTTAACCATCAGACAAATACAGAACTCTGTACAAGATCTTTATAGATCACTCCAATCCAGTTGATGGGCCCCGTCATGCAGGAAACTGAAAAGATGTACTGTATTTTTTTGTCTCTTTGCATCATGAACACCCGACTGAACCGCTTCCGCAGACTGCCAAGTCATTTCAAAAGGCGGTGAATAGCGCTTTCAGCAGAGCTGTATAGAATAGATTTTATGCCCGTCAGTTAGTCAGATTTAATTTACATTTGTGTAGCTCATTCTCTTGGCATGGACTTCCCAATCACATTACGGCTGAGGCAGATGTGAGTGGGCATGTCAGTGACTCATTGTCGCCTCTAATACAGCTTTTTACCCTCGATGACTCAGACGCTTCAACAAACAAGGGGGCTCACCTCTGTTACCTCATCAACATTGGGGTCGATTAGGCGGTCGATTCCATAGTCCATGGCGCTGATAGTTCCTGGCTTTAGAAAGACAAGGAACAAGCACTTGTTATTGGCCTAGAGGCCCTCTCGTCTGTGGCTTGCTGTACGAAATGAGAGTCTCCTGTGCTACTCAGATAAAGCAGCATAATAAACATTTTGGTTTCATTACTTCTAGAATCTTTTAGAAGAATAGTTGTCCACATTAGCACAGTGTCCCTTGCAGATGCAGTATCACTATCCCATGCAGTCCTTGTAGCCACATTTCCCTCAAGCTCCATGTCCAAACCCCAAAAAAAACAAACTTACTTCTCCCTTCAAGCACAGTATCTTTCTATTTAAACTAGTCTTATAGGGCTTTTATTCCAGTTGCTATAAGCATAAGCAAGAAAAACAATGTACTGCATTGTATGTGGTTGTTTTCTACCACGGTTTAGTCTACTGTTGATCCTCTCCAGGTCACTGACTTTTCTCACCTGCAATACTATAATTATAATATGTATATTATGTCATAGCTTCACAGACCAGTCCTCTGTATGTAAGTCATGTTTTTCCCATTGATTTCTGTAGACGTACCTCCACGTAAAGCCAAATTTGATTGGTTCGATACAAAACTACTATAAAATCTGATTATTAATATGCACATCAAAAATAAACATTCTTTGAGACTACACTGGAAACTTAGCATAACTGGGGTAAATATGGTTTTGCACACTATTAAATTAAAAGGGCACTTTGTTGTATCAATAATCTGCAGTCACTACTCCATGTGAAGCACTGGCAGAGAGCTGTGTAAATATTATGCAGGTTTAGAAGGAAACATTATACAGCAGTCTACAGTCTATCTACGGTATTTTGTACATTTTGTTACCTGAAGTAAATTATGCTCCATGTATGCCAAGGATAGTTTGACTAGCAGACCTTATAACCTACAGGGCAGGATATCTTGCTTACCTTGTGAGGTTCAGCTTTCAAAACAGGAATCTCATGGAATCTTACATGTATAGTTACGTATACAAGATATTATGGAATGTACTGTAACACTACATTATATGCAGTAGCTTTCTCTTTTCACTTCTTTACTTCTTAATCAGTATTTTACAAACACAAATCTAACAGACTGGCAGAAGATCTGAGTCTCTACCTTGCTCATATTTAGAAACAAATCTTATGCAACATAGATTGTTTTTGTTTTGTTAGTAGAGAAGCAATGCATCTTAAATACTGTTTGGATCTCTTAAATATTTGACCTTTGAAGGTGACAGCAAAATATGCAAATTTAAAGAATTTAAATCCTTTATTGACTGGAATAATTACATATTTAAACAGGGAATTATCCTTCTATAGCTATAAAGTTTAGCTCGAATTGTCCAATTAACAAACAAGATGTCATTAAAAACATGCATTAGTGACAATTACATTGTCAACTTTCTGAACAATACATTCCTATTATAGGGACCCACTATCGGTGGCCTTTCTGTATTAGTGAAAAAAAGAGCTTGATATATGAATTGCATATCTTTTAGGTTCAGTCAGTCCATAATTCTGAAGTTCATCTCTTTGAGGATCGGCTGTATTTCAACTGTTTATATTTTGTTAATGTTAATAGTAGATCTTACATTAATTGTCATATTATTCTGTACATATACAAATTTTAATTCAAATAATCTGACAAGCAGGACAATACCACTATGTAGCACAGGTGCTTATTCATGGCAGAATTTAGAACATGATTCCATAATGCTTGTATGGATCTACTGTAGTTATGATCATTTGTAATATCAATTGTTAATGTTAACAGTAATAACGTGTTCTCATGTATTGTTTATATTGTGCCCCATACTAAACATTTGATCATTAAATACGGTTCCATCTTTGTGATTAAACATATCAATAGGTCAATGATAAATCATAGGTATTTATGGACAATGCTTTTCCCTTCAGTAAGCCTGGTGAGAATCTGTGTAAACACAGTAATTAGGACACATCTCTGGAGATTACAGTATATTTATGTGTCTGCCAGCAGAGCTCTCCCAAATGCCAGTGCTCTCTGAGAAAGAAACAGTCCGCTGTGGAGGCCAGAGCTGACCTGTTTATCAGCCCAATACTCACCGGAGGTCTGTGCACCACCCAGTAGGCTCTTTCCTGGCAGTCAAACACCACGCGGTCAGGCTTCTTTCTCTCTTTCCCTGCCCTGTCAAAATAACGCACACACAAGCCAACACTTGCTCACAGACAATACTCTAGCCAACAGTCTCTTGTGCTATAGTGGAAGAGAAAGTGACTCCAATGAGGCACCTGAATTGTTTTAGTATGAAACTATCAACATATATACGTTTTACAGAATGTGAGAGATGAGATTGTAAGAACTGACATTGCTTGTTGAAGCTCAAGGATAAGGTTATCTGATTAGAAAATAAATAAGGAGAATTGATTATGGCCATGGGTTAACCCTACTCCAGCTATGAGCTCCAACGTTGGTCACAGCAAACCAGCAGTCACTGCTCCAGACACAAACAGTTGGAGTCCATCACTGACCTGTACTGCTCCTTGGCCTGCATCACAATGAAATCCCATTTGTGGTTCATCCATTTGTGAAGGGAGTTATAGTGCTCCTAACAAAGCAGAAATGGCTGTTTTAGTAAAGTTTCAACAAGATAGCATGACTTTTGAAAGCTGCTAGCCCATATTTACCTGTTCGTACAACTCTAGCATCCCCTTCTTGCGAATGTTTCTTTTTGCCAAGTAGATTGCTACAAGGATAAAACAAATATTTATTGCCCTTTTAACTGTTTTACGTGTGATCATAATGGGAAGAAATTCATAAGATGCTGAACCAGAAATTTAAATTTAAAATAAAATGACTCAAAATAATCTTTAAAAATTAAACTTTTCAAAGTAGCAGGAAAAGTGTCTGCAAGTAGACCTTAGAATGTGCCAAGAAGGGCATAATAATAAATGTAAAAAATCTTCAGAAAGAAATATATACATTTATCTCCATGCCAGCCATATTGCTACTTATATTGAGACCACCGATCATGTTTGTGTGAAAATGCAAAAACCAACATAAAACATTTACAATTCAAAAGTATTTCAAAGCTAGAATGTGGGAACAATGACATGCCATTCATCGCATAGCATAAAATAGGCAGTAAGTGCTCGTATTGCTGAAGCAAGCATGTACTGTATGTAAATATGCATTTTAAACATCTTTCCTTTGATTGATTTTGTGTTTTTTTCATTCAGCGACACACTGATTACAACTTAATTCGATTTTTTTTAGCATTTTTGTGTCATTTGCAAATTAGCTGTAAAGGAAAACACATCCAGTTTCCACATCTATAAATTTGCAAACAGCGAGTTTTCTTTGGCCCATCTAGTGAAACACAAGGAACACCCACCATAATCTGTGTCTTCAGCTGGCCACTGCTGTGCAGGCCAGAAGTATGGGGTCTATGAAGGCAAACGCACATGGAGTTAGTAAGGTCCGTCCACTGAAATATTCTCTACTGATACACATATGGATCAGTAGAGTCAACAGTATTTCGTAAAAAATATTTGAGTTCAGGAGGACAATTGGGGTTTACCTGGAAACGATACAGACTTGTGTCAGGTTTGATAATAAGCCTCTTGTGGTCCTGAAGGGGATAGATGTATCCAAATGCCACCATCATGGTACCAATGCCCTGCGCCTCTGGACAAAGAAGCCAGGTGACAAATGGAAAGCAGAATTTGAAGGCAGAATTCTTTCAATTATAAATTATTGCCTCATTATTGGCATACATTATCCAGAAACATCTTCAACCTCACCCACAGAGTCCACTTTGAAGCGATTGGTGATCCATGCCACAATATCCTCTCCTAAAGAAAAACAAAGACACAACAACTATATAGACATACTGTAATCGTGCACCGTTTAGTCCCTTTTTTCTGATAGAAGGCTCATCAGGTGCAGGTCTGTGCTGTGCAGTGTTATGGAGGACAGGTTAGCAGCCCGGCTAATGAGCTGCTCTAACGTGGGGCCGGAACCTTGTAGTTCAGTATGGGGTAGGTCAGCGGGAGTGGAGCTCCTGTAGGGCTAAGCAATATGTACTATGGCTCCTGAAAGAGGAGACTGCAGAGGAGGGATCATTAGGACCTGTCACTCTACTATTTATAGAGGGAATGGGATTATCATGGTATTATTATCTTTATTAATATCCTTCAGGAACTTTTGACATACACTGAATTTATAAAAGACTGTGTGTGTACAATAAACATTTGGAACTATAAGCATTTGGTGTCCTATATGCACATTCGATTCCAAACAGTATAGAAAAGTAGCACTAAAAATAACACCAGCCAAACGGAAATAATGATATGAAACATATTGGTCCATTCCATATCCTGCTTTTATTAAGAGGAGGTACATAAACTGCACTGTATTTCCAATTGCAGACAAATATGCAAAGTATATCTAGCTAGATGTAGGCAGCTACATTGATCAAGAACAGCACCTGAGGAAGTCTACATTATTGAATGAGTATACTATCTTCTGGAGAGGTTGGACATTGACAATATAAGACTAATCCCATAGTCAAGGTAGTCTGAGGAGGAACATTTGGCAGCAGGGGTAGGGACTTGAACCAGAATGGAGATGGGAAATGGATATCCAATGCAAATAAATGGGCATATAAAATGTAAATATAGGCAGCCAGACTGCTTACCATGATTTAGCATCTCTTCATTCAATAAAACATGAATAAAATCAATGTAAATATTGATTTACAAAATCATAATGTGCACCAACAATGACCCTTCATGGGTTATGAGATCAATTTCTGTGAATTAACTTAATGTATTATTTTTCCCATAACCATACAAAAAACACAATTCTCAATACATATAAATGTTATATATATATGGATGTAAAAAAGGGAAGTCAGAAATTGGGTTCTACGATGATGAAGCAATCGGAGACTTTCCTTATTTTTCCAAGGAATTCATGTTGATGGGTCTCGAGATAAGGAGTTCGGTCATGGAACATTTAGCGTCATGGACAGAATTTGGCATGAATGGAGAGATATATCTCGTAACTGTAGAAAATCTTTGGCAGAGTTTTCAAGAGCTCTGCTCTCTATGACCACATCAGGCATTAGTTGCTGTAGCCAGCTGAAAAGAGGTTGTCATGGAAATGGGTTCTTCAATCCAGCACATGCATAGGAGTGCTTAAAATGTAAGGGCCTATAAAACTGGGGTGGCTTTAATAAAATCTACACCTTTGATATTCACTTCATTAACACACAAATGAATGAACAATGTATATAAGTTAATACAGCAAAACTCCTTTAATATTTCATTTGGGATGGTAAAAATATTGTGGAAAGAAAAGTTGATTTAACAGTCGTCGAATCAGCATTCCCTGATATTTCGTACTCTTGCTTGGCATTTATTTTCATCTGAAGTGTACGCACTATGATTTGGCTGTTCATATACAGATACATATATTGAGAGGAACATTACAAGGGTCTCACCAGTGATAGCATGTGGAATAGTGGTGATGACCAGCCTCTGGGTCTGGGATTTCACTCCATTTTTTGGGTCCTGCATCTCTACCAGCAGAGCCTCTACCTACGGGTTGAAAGGGGACCATAATATAAATAGCATGAAAGCAATTAGAGATGTTAACACACAGTCCTTCTGAAAAAAATATTCCAAGTACCTTTCAGTACCCCTCATATATTACAGGTATAGCTGATCTTGTTCTAGAATTCCATCCAGGATCTCCTTATCCAAGAGCTATCATTCTAAATGACAGCAAATCCATCTTTTTTTTTTTTTTTTTAGATCGGCACCGCAAACCCTACAATGTTTCTGATTCATTGATTTAGCATTGGTAATTTGTAACAGTTTCATAGGCTCCCATTCACAATAAGACAATGAAGATGCAACAGTTGGGCATTAAAATGCGTTCTGCTAAACCTAGCATTGGGCCATCATCCAGCTCACAGACACCTCAGAGCTTGTCTCTTGCGTGCTTTTTATGCTTAGTAATGGTGCAAATGACCTTTTTGAAATGTGTCATGGGTGATTTACCACGCTCTCTCTCACACACATACACAGTCTGAAGCAGACTCATGCCAAGACACAACAAGTGGCTTTGGAGTCAGACTGGAGACCTACCATGAATCCTACTCTAAAGCAAAGCAACTCTTCAAATTAATAAATGTAACCAATGTTTTCTTTTTGAGGTGTGAGTTCAGTAATAACAGGAGACATGTCCCATTTGGAGATGAGGCAAGAATTGAGCCAAAATAATCAGCCAATCGCCCATCCATAGCGTTACTACATATATAAAGCAGTTATATGCATTCCTCACAAATAAGAACACTATGTGGAAAATAATAACATTGCTTCAGCAGAAAGACTTCTGTTTGCCTATTGGTAAAAAAAAATTATTACTTAGCAAATGTTGAAGGGTAATTGGTCAGGAAGGGTGTTATCTTAATAAATTGATCTCAGAAATATAGAAGACAGTTCTAATATATAAATTATTAGAAACACACATGTAAATACACATTTCAATAATGCTACCATGATTAGCCCAAGAAAAAGTCAGGGATACTAATCATACATATAGGCTAATATGAAACTGCACAGCTGAGATATGCTAGACGAAAAATAAACAAATTAATTTGTTTTAATCATAAATGAGCTATTCTGATATAGCACTTTTACGTTTACCTTGAAAAGTGTAAATGTGAATGTGTAAAAAATTCAGTGGAAATTCCCAGTGTTACCAAAACAGCTGTCTAAAACTCCTAATATGACAAGAGCACTATTTCTGAATTTTTTTAAATGGAAAAATGTTACTAAAAGTCGCGTCTACGTTCGTGTTGCTTAGCCTAGGCTACTGTGTCTGACACTGAAAATAAGACAACATGGAAAACTGACTTGGAAAAACGAAGATTAGCCTACAAACAGCAACGCCGTGAGCAATTGTCATTATTTTGATTCTATTCTGTTGTTTTATTTGCTAATTATTTTAAGTATTACGATTTTAAGCGAAAAGCATCATTTATTAATATCATATCTAGCTAAAATAGAAGATTGCTTAGTTACTGTCAGCACTGCTGCTAATCTACAGAAACTTAGATCCTTAGCGTCTTGACCAGGACGGGCAAATTCGTATAATTACCCAGAAAATATTTCTTGCAGTGCAATAATGCATATCCTTATTATATGCATTCATATAGTAGCCTTGTTTAATATGTAACCCACCTTCTTCAAACAGGCCATCCGCGGTCGATAACGCTGCCCATGATCAATGATATTTCTGATTGTCATCTTTCCGATCGCCTTTTATTCAATAGCGTTACCTCACTGAGACATCCAAAACAACGTCTCTAATGAAAAAAAATAATTTCATCAACACAATGTGAGGAGGTCTGCGTTTTGCCCGTCCCCGATCCAAAAACCGCCTATAATTATAAGCGAACGCTTGAGGTACGAAGAACGGATGGGTATCTCAGCCAATCACAGTACAGTTTACATTCCGTGGTCGACTGTCACACCCACACCCCGCAAAGAGCCACACAAGCACCTAGTTAAATAGGAGACGTCTGTACGGCAGGCGGCGGTGTAGAATAATGTTGGAATTCATTTGTTACGAATGAGAACCTGTCCGTCAGAATTAATATTATGGTGATTTATTGTCGTTTCCTTTAAGTAGGTTAACTGTTTGGTGGGTAGGTTACACCTTTATTTAGACCGTAGACGTTTTTTTATTTTTTTATAATTTGCACTAGAAATCAACTGCAACTGCGAAGCGAAGACTAGGCCTAGGCTATATTGCAGGATTTTTCCATAAATAACATTCGAAAAGAAGGGCTTACTACGATTTTTTTGTAAAGACATGCATGTCCATTTATTATTAACCTATGTAATGGGGTAAAATTTATGTACCATCTTCAGAGGTGTCCTAACTTGAAAGAAAAATTTAAAATGCATGTGGCAATGCTTTGTTTATGTCAAATATTTTCAGAACAGCATATAAAATAAATGTATTGTAGGTTGCCTACAGTATACACCATTTTTATTTGATTTTGGATTTGAATTTTGCCATAATAATAAGATTAAAATAGCAAAGTGCTAGTTTATCTCTACCAGGGCCAAATCAGGTATGCCATCCGCCAAGTTACGGCTTGGTGGGGCATGCCCCATACCTATACAGCACCGAGAGTTTGGCACTTTTCAGGGTTTCCTACAGAAGTAACCACAATGACCATAGACTCCCAGCCCTTAAAAACATTAACTTCTGTATGTTCTGACCTCATGTAACCACACAGCATTCAGATACAACTTCACACATCCACACAATAAAGCCCCAAACTTGGGTTATTTTGCCGTTTTTCTCCTTCCTCTTCCGCTTCTTCTTCTTCTTCTTCCCATTTTCCTGCCAAACTGCCTGCCTCCGTAGCGATGTTATCCAATGGGGAGAATTATTATTTGAGGGTATGGTCCGTATACCTGCTCATCAAGCTTATCGTCCAATAAAAACACTTCATACTAATGTTTTTTAATGTTAATGTAGCTAATGGCTTTATGCTTTCCAAGAAGCTACTGTGGTTTAGTGGTTAAAACTGCAGTCTCTCACACAGTGGATAGTAGGTTTGAGCCCAGCAGGGCACATGTGTATTTTCCACAAAAACAATGTGTAACTTTTAAGTACTTTTCATTTCTTAGACTGTTATTATTTTCACATTGACACATTAACGTATTTTTATTGCAAAGGCAAAAGAGGTTTACAATATTAACTGTTCAATGTTTCACTTGTATTATATCACACCCTCCCCAAACCAGACGCTCGCTTTTGTCTGGTTTGGGGAGGGTGTTACGCTCTGCTCTTGCGGTCATGACTGACTGACTGTGGAAACCCCTTGCCTCTGCATTTCTTTATTCATTAATTTCTTCACTTCAGCTCTGTTCACTTTATCCTTTTCACACATAACACAAGGTCACCATAAAATTAACTACTAGGAAAATTAAGAATTTACGATAATAGCCTACATTAAGAATTGAGGATAGACTCTTTTAAGCTGCAAGTCTTTAAGTGATCGGATTTATAAACCACCAATTCCCCAAACATATCTGATTCATGGTTAGTCACTTATAAATAAATATATTATACTGTGGCTCTAGTCTACGCTACTCTGCTGATAATGTAGCTTACTGCAAACACTTTTAATTATAATAATAAGAAGAAGTAGAAGAAGAAGAAGAAGAATCTCTGGTATGTACTTTCTTTGTAGTATCTACTGTTTTCTTTCTGGCTAAGATTCCTGGGAAATATGCGTTGTCCAATTAAGCTTGTTCGCCAACGTTACTTCCTGCTTCTCGTCAGGAAGCAGAAACAAGCTAGGCTACTACGAAGCAAATCAACATGCATTATAGGCTGTGTCCCACTCTTTTATACAGTCTATGGTCCCAATCCAGTTTTTGCTCCACCCTCGTAAACTTCACTTGGGGGAATCCCTTTTGAGACGATGTACCCTCGGTCTCCATTTTAAGTGTGAGTCCAATCCATTAGAAATACAAGTGAAGTTTGTGACATAGCCCCTCCACCATCAACTTTTCTTAAGGGAACGAGTCTGCAAAATAGCTGACTCGGCAAGGTCATATTACCCACAATTCACATCGAACGTCCTGTTCAGTGATAATCACGTTAATGTTTATCGCGGTATTACACATTAAAAGCGCATACAGAATGGAAAAGAAGGTGTATAGGCTATTAAATGATGTGTCAAGGGCCAGCATCACCCTTGGCACGGAGACTGTAGCCCTCCAATCCGGCCTGACACAAAGACCGGCCCAACGAGCCCGCCACCTAGCCACCACAGCCCGGCCAGCAAGCAAGCTACCGTCACTGACCACAGTGCCCCAGCCCAACCACTCGCTCGCCCACCACCACCAGCCTGCCACACAGCAACCGCCTGCCCAGCCCAAACCAGCTCTGCCTGCCAAGACGACAGCAGCTGTCCACGCCCTGTGGCAACAAAGCAGCAGCGGGCTCAACCACCAGCAGCGCCAGCAGCTCAAAAGCCTCCTGGACAGAAACGCAGACCTGTTCGCGGTGCGGGATGAGGACTGTACCCAGACCGAGCTGGTGCAGCACACCATCAACACCGACACAGCTCAACCCATCCGTCTGCGGCTGCACCGGATGTCCCCTGCCAAGCGACTGGTGGCAGAGGAAAATGTGAAGGAAATGGCAGCTGCTGGTGTGATCGAGCCCTCCGACAGCCCGTGGGTAGCCCCTGCGGTCCTGGTCCAGAAGAAGAGCGGGAGTGGAGGTTCTGTGTGCACTACAGGCGTCTTAACTCCACGACCACCAAAGACTCCTACCCACTCCCCCGCATTGACGAGGCCCTGGACCACATCAGCTGGTTCAGTTCGCTGGACCTCCGCAGCGGCTACTGGCAGGTGAGGCTGGCACCCGAAGCGAAGCCTAAGACCGCCTTTACTATCGGGCAGGGTGTGTGGCAGTTTCGGGTGATGCCCTTCGGACTATGCAATGCGCCGGCCACGTTCGAGTGGCTGATGGAGCGGGTGCTAGCGGCCGTCCCTTGCAGTCGCTGTGTCGTGTACCTAGACGACCTCCTGGTACATGCCAGCGACTTCCAGCAGGCCCTCCCTAACTTGACTGATGTGCTAGCTGCAATCCGCCAGGTGGGGTTGAGGCTAAACCCAAAGAAGTGCCAGCTTCTCCGGAGGGAGATGGCCTTCCTAGGGCACATCGTCAGCGAGTGTAGCCACCGATCCATCTAAGGTGGCTGCTGTGAGGGACTGGCCGGTCCCTGGCAACGTGGGTGAGCTGCGAAGCTTCCTGGGCCTAGCGTCTTACTATCGGCGCTTTGTCCGGGACTTCGCAACCCTGGCTAGCCCCCTCCATCGCTTAACGGATAAGTGCCGGCCATTTGTGTGGTAGGAGGGGCAATCCATGGCCTTTGACCAGCTCAGGGCGGCCCTCACTGAAGCTCCGGTGTTGGCGTACACCGATGCCCAGCGACCCTTCATCGTCGACACCGATGCAAGCAACACCAGAGTGGGGGCCGTCCTGTCACAGGAGGACGAAGACGGCGAGCGAGTGGTGGCCTACTACAGCTGGGCCCTGGGGTAGGCGGAACGCAATTATTGGGTCACCAGGCGGGAGCTGCTCGCTGTGGTCAGGGCGTTGCACCACTTCCGGCCGTACCTGCAAGGCAGCCACTTCTTCCTGCGCACCGACCACGCCTCGCTCACCTGGCTCCTAAATTTTAAAGACCCTGAGGGGCAAGTTGCTCGCTGGCTGGAACAACTGCAAGGCTATGACATCGAAATCCGGCACCGGGCAGGCCGACTTCATGGGAACGCAGATGCTTTATCGCGCCGGCCGTGCGCAGCCCAGGAGTGTCGCTACTGTAGCCGCCAAGAGGAACGGGACCAGGTGAGCCCAGATGTGGCGGTGGTCCAGGCCAGCGGCGACGCAGAGGGGTGGCTGCCGCTGACGCCCATGGAGCTGCGAGAGGCCCATGAAGCAGACAGCACGCTGGGCAAGGTGCGGGGCTGGCTGGAGGCGGGGCAGCGTCCCGAGCGGTGGGTGGTGTCGGCAGAGAGCCCAGAGCTTAAGAGCTATTACAGCCTGTACAGCAGCTTGGTGCAGCGCGACGGTCTCCTCTACAGATGGTGGCAGGCTCCAGGCCGGGGCAGCGTCATCCTGCAGCTGTTGGTGTCACGGGCGCTCCGCCCTGATGTCCTCAGGTTGGTCCACGGCTCCGTGGGGGCGAGCCACTTTGGCAATAACAAAACCCTGCACCGGCTGAGGGGGAAGTTTCACTGGCCGGGGTGTCGTCACGACGTCGAGCTCCACGTCCATTGCTGCGGCTCCTGCACGGCACAGAAAGGGCCTAATCAACGCTCCCGAGCACCCCTGCAACAACACCTGGTGGGGGCCCCCATGGAATGGGTGGGGGGTGGACGTTCTCGGGCCCTTCCCCGTCACCGACTCCGGCAATCGTTACATCCTCGTAGCGATGGATTACTTCACTAAGTGGCCGGAGGCGTTCGCTGTACCAGACCAGAGTGCGGCGACGATGGCGGAAAGGCTCGTGGAGGAAATGTTCACCCGTTTCGGGGCCCCTGCCGAGCTCCACAGTGACCAGGGGCGCAACTTCGAGTCCCAGTTGCTGGCTGAGGTTTGCAAACGGCTGGGCGTGACAAAGACCCGAACGACGCCACTCCATCCCCAAAGCGACGGCCTCGTCGAGCGATTCAATCGCACGCTAGCTACCCAGCTAGCCATCTTAGCCAGCCAGCACCAGCGGGACTGGGATCGCCACCTGCCCTTGGTCCTGTGGGCTTACAGGTCAGCCATGCAGGAGTCCAGCCAACTTAAACCTTTTGCCCTGATGTTCGGACGGGAGCTCAGGACACCAGTGGACTTGGTGTTCGGGGCTCCGCCCGAGCCTGAAGAACCCAGCCGTACTCGGGAGGAGCTATTATACCACCGGCTGCGGGACCGCCTCCTCGTCGCTCACGACTTCGCCCGCAAGGCCCAGACCTCCGCCGGCTTTAAGCAGAAGCGGTGGTACGACACGCGCTGCAGAGGACGGGCCTTTGCAGCGGGAGAGCAGGTCTGGGTTTATTGCCCTGAGCGAAAGAAGGGCCTGTCGCCCAAGCTGCGAGCGAGCTGGCGGGGGCCTGGGGAAGTTGTGGAACGGCTCTCTGAGGTGGTTTATCGCATCAGGATGCCAGGTCGGGGGCGCCTGGTGGTGCTGCATCAAGACCGGCTCGCGCCCTACAGGCCCCTGGCAACTCCTGATGCAGCTGAGCCGGAGGTGAGCAGCGGCACTGCGTTACCCAGTGAGCCTGAGCCCAGCGACACTCCGCTGAGTGCTACCGGGAGACCTAAACGACACCGGCGGCCCCCAGGCCACTTACGGGACTTTGATGTGAGCTGTGGGTGGACTGCGGGGTCGTCAGGGACTTGTGACCCCTTGGGTGGGGGCAATGTGGCGGCCTGGGGGTTGTAAACTAGCCAGCTAGGACCGGGTAGTGAGCCGCTACCCGGTCGATGTGTAGATACTTGTAAATAAAGTGCTGTGTGTGTTTTAATTGTGTTGTTAGCTTGTTAGCCGCGTATTGTGTTTATCGTAAACTTTAAACGTAACTGTCATTTAACTGTCACGTAAACTTTAAACGTAACTGTAAACTCTAACTGTCGTTTAACTGTTATGTGTGGCTGTGATTGGCTAGGAATGTGTACGTGTGTGCGCCAATCACAGCCGACTAGTTCAAATATAAGGCAGTACCTGAAGCGATTCGAGTTAGTTGAAAATGTGCTTCCAACTGTGAACAACGCTGAGCTGGATCCTGTGACAAACCAACGGCTCTTTTCAGAGCTGGTAAGGTAGCGCTAAATAAAACGAAGCTCGGCAGGAGCGATTCGGTACTGCAGTTGCTGTCTCCCTCCCTCATTCTCCGCGCTCGCTACAATATCAAAATGTGACCAAGTTACAACTAACAATATTGCCTATCGTAGCTCACACTAAATAAACTAGCTCTATTCCAAAGCAATGCTATCCAAACTTTCCTAAATTATTTAATGCAACTTGGCCCTGTGTTTCTTCATTTTACCATCTCAAGAGAATGTGGCCAATGAAACTATATGTTGTGTGAAACTATATGTGCCACATCAAACTGCAAAATGAAAATAATTTATAGTGGAAATACTCTGATTCAGATGTGTTACACTTAGAAATTAAACAGAAACATTACTACACTATAGGGCATGTTTGAACAATTGTCTGCATCCACTGCTTTGGGTCTATGAAAAGCACAGAATGAATAAAATGTATTATTATTCTTATTATTATTATGTACTTATTGATTTATTTATTTGGATTTCTATCAAAACCAGTGTGGTCCTACAGAGCATAGATATCCTTGTGTTCACAAAATTATTTTTGCAAATATCATCATCATTTTTATCTGCATTTATTTATTCACCACCCCTTTCTCTATTGTACATGATGTTTCTTCACATAAATGTCTGTTTGTGAATTGTAAAGAATGCTGTAGCAGCAGTTAACATTTTAAAACCTGTACATTTTCTAAAGTAAACTTGCCAACAAAGTACAACCATATCCTTTCTGGAGTGTAATTATTCATCAACTGTTAAAAACATTCATTGAAATCATATGTTGTTCCATGAGGCACAATCTCTTCACATGCAAAGATGAAGAAACACAGGGCCAAGTTGCATTAAATTATTTAGGAAAGTTTGGATAGCATTGCTTTGGAATAGAGCTAGTTTATTTAGTGTGAGCTACGATAGGCAATATTGTTAGTTGTAACTTGTCCACATTTTGATATCAAGACTTTTAAAGGCAGGCCTAGTTTTTGCAAGTTGGAATTAAGAACTTATGGACAGCGCTATGTAGGCTATGCGTGAGTAACTTGGCTTTTTTTTTTTACGTCGTAGACGTTTTTGATCTGATATATTTTACAGTAGCCTACAGTCAAAGTGAAATTTGGATTGACTGAAACCAAAACAAGAATTACAATGATAATGAATGTGCCAGCGCTAAACTGAAACACTTTTATTTCTTTGACGTCTACTTGATACATAGTAGCCTACTTTTTGACTAAACCCTAAAAGAATGGAGAGTTGACTACTTAATCTCAAAAATGCTGAGTTTTTTTTTTAATTATTATTTTTATTTTTTACATAGGCTAGCCTACTGTATTTTTCAACCCCGCCCAAATCTAAGGCCATTTACGCGGTGGCGTGCGCGTCTGCTGCTGCCCGCCCATGATTGTAGACTCGAGTACGCGCTCTAACTCTCCCTTCTGTATCGATGAAGTTGGTTCAAAGATGGCGGATTTCCTGCCATCCCGGTCCGTTCTAACTGTATGTTTCCCTAACTGCGTGCTCACTAGCAATGAGGCGGAACAATTGAGGAAATCTAGGGATATCGACAGGTGTATTTCCCGGGATAAAACATACGTGAAACGGCTAGTAAAGATCTTATTACTGGGTGCTGGTGAGAGCGGCAAGTCAACTTTCCTCAAGCAAATGCGTATCATCCATGGACAGGACTTCGATCAGCGAGCCAAAGAGGAGTTCCGGGCTACAATCTACAGCAATGTAATCAAAGGTAAAATCGAAAAAAACCCGTATCTTGATAGTCCATTTGTAACCAAGTGCTAGCTATTTGCTGTCGCAATCACACATTCGTTTAAATATACATAGAGTTGCTGGTGTGAGAAGGAATCTTGGGGTTATTCTGTGTTACTGAGGCATGCCCTCTCGTTTGAAGAGAAGAAACGCCCATGTTATTTTGGCTATAACAGCTAACTTTAGCTTCTGCTAACTAGCTTGGTACAAAGGGACGGTATACTGGGTGCTAACGTTAGCTGCTGGTTAGCTAATTGATGTATTTTCCAGTCGCCTTAGCTAAGGCTTGATAAATACGTATCATTTGTTTGCTACCGTTAGCTATGGTAAATTGGGAAATTGGTCATCTGTGCGCTTCAAAATGACTGGGTATGACTTAACGTGCAAGGGTTTTTTAGAGGAAACCTTGCTGACCCGACAAGAAATCAAACTCAAGATAGTTAAATAACGTTAGCTAGCTAGCTACTGTAACATGCGTAACGTTAACTAGCTAGCTAACGTTAGTTACCAATGTAATTAACGCTAGCTAGTGTTCATTAGTACTAATGTTAGCTAACTAACTTAGCTAACGGTTAGATAAGGCAGCTAACTTTAAGTTAACTGTTAGCTAGCTACAGGTATTCTCAGAATAATCTAGCTATAACTAAGGTAACTTAATGTTATATGTAACGTTATAACGGTAGTGCTAGCTAGTTAGTTTATTGTATCATTGGTAATAAAATGTATTTGATAGGTGAGTTAACTTAGCTAAGTAGTTTTGAAGTAGCTAACGTTACTTTGTATTTTCACAGCTGGCTGGCTGAATAACTTGTTTGCTAATAGCAAACCTAACGTTGGTTGGTTAGCTTGCTAGTACTACTCTGATCTTTTACGGATGGATACATCATTAGCTAGCTTCCTAGCGCTATTATTATTTTTCAAAGCACTTTGCCTTATAAATACGTGAGCATGCGCGTTAAATATGTAGCTAAGCTCAATGTGTTATCTGATGTTACTCGCTTCTGACAAAATACGAAAATTGTTCGTCATTAAGAATGTAGCTAGCAAAAGCCCTAAAATGAACGTTAGCTAGTTATGTTGCCTTTTAGCTAACGTTAATTCAACTAACGTTAGCTAACGTTAACGTGTTAGCTAGCTAATGTTACAGATCGCTAAAATTCGTCAAACTTGCCAGATTGTTTGATTTAAGTAACTTTACCGTTAGATGAACTAACGTTAGCTAGTGAACTGTCAACATGTTGTTTTGCATTTGAGCTAACGTTAGCTAGCTACAAGTTCATTTTTTATTCAAATGGTATTTTTACTTTAACTGGTATTGCTGATGGTGCTGTAACGTTAGTAACATTACGCTACTTAATTAGTTTAGATTAAGTTAATAACGTTACGTAACCAGCTAGCAAACTTACTTTATCAAACCACTATGCTTGATCTCGTGTGTACAGGCTTTCCGCATAATTTATGACTGATCAGTTATTCACAGTAGCTTGTTCCTCTACGTGATAATTTTTGTTTAAAGCACTGGTAAACCATGAAGTTAAATCAGTGTTTGCTTGCGCATAATCATGTTGTGTATTGCAATGTACATTACATTACATTAATTTAGCAGACGCTTTTATCCAAAGCGACGTACAATAAGTGCATACAGAGACATCATCAAGATCACTACAGAACAGACAAGAGAAAGCACATCCTTCCCATAATGTAGCAGCTATCCCTAGTAATGAACGTTGACTGTAGTTCACAGTAAGCTGTGGGTAAATCGTAATATAACAAACTAAATTAAATATTGTTCTAACGCATGTTGAGCAAATGTGACAGAATGCATCTAAAAAGTCTGAGACCGCCATTTAGTTCACTGAGAGGTTCGTGCATATCCTTTGCTGATAGTGTACCTCAGCCTTATAACGCTGCCACCACAACCACTTCATTAGTCGTTAGTTGCAGGGGATTTCCAGACGTTATAGTAGCTGACGTGGATAAAACTATGCATCTACAGAAAGCAAAGAGAAACTGAGTGAGAAACTTGGTAAGCGTGCATTGAGAACGGGAACCCTTGAAGCACATTGCTGTATGACCTTTTTTTTTTTTAACTGTTCTGTTTTTCTCTCTTTATATTGTTGGAAATTATTACCCTCCCCACTGGTCTCATCACAAATATTTTTAAGTTTAAATAAAAATAAATGTATACATTTTCTCTAGAAAAAGTGGCACACAAACCTGCCACATTCGTTTTCAATATTATTCACAATTTATTTTATGTATCAGATCATTTTCAAATCAAGCTGTTTATGCCATGCGCTGTCTACTGTTGCATATTTTCAGAAACCCTGACTTGCTGATAATATTCCTTGGTAATATTCCCTGATACAAATTGGCATGTTAATATATAATGTTAAGTATACATTTATCAATACTAAGACCGTTAAATGAAAATGTACATTTCTGTTCATCCACATTGTTAAAGTACCAGGTTACTGCACATACTCTGTGCCTGAACGTAACACTGTTTTGTTGCTTTGGAGGAAGACTATTGAGGGACACGCTACACTGCCTGGACAAAAAAAAAGTCGCCGTTGCACCCGTCATGCGTAGTGCCCACTGTACAAGCCTCTGGAGGCAGTGTTATGATCTGGGGTTGCTTCAATTGGTCAGGTCTAGGCTCAGCAACGTTGTGCAGCAATAAAATGAAGTCAGTTGAGTGCCTGAATGTACTGAATGACCAGGTTATCCCATCAATGGGCATATTCCAGGATGACAATGCCAAGATTAATCGGGCTCAAATTGTGAAAGAGTGGTTCAGGGAGCATGCGGAATCATTTTCACACATGAATTGGCCACCAAAGTCCTGTCCTTAACCCCACTGAAAGTCTTTGGGATGTGCTAGAGAAGACTTTATGGAGTGGGTCAACTCCCGTCGTCAATATAAGATCTCGGCCAAAAATTAATGCAACTCTGGATGGAAATAAATGTTGTGACATTGCATAAGGTTGTCGAAACAATGCCACGACTAATGCGTGCCGTAATCAAAGCTAAAGGCGGTCCAACGAAATATTAGTGTGTACTCTGTTTGCATCGTTTTGCTCCTGACAACATCCAAAGCAGTTAATATAATAATAATTTAACTTGTTACTGCAATGCACTGTGATAATGGGAATGTTGCCTTCGACTGAATGTTGTGTACCCAAACCAGCATGCCCCACCAGTGAAAACAGTTATATATATTTTGTCATGGAAAATCTACCATGGATGAAAATTTAAACAAACAGGCATCATTATTTAGAAAGCTTTCTCAGCCTCATCCTGCAGCTTAAAGTAATATTCATTCCACTGAGACTCATTGCTTTCATTAAACTCTGCTTTTTAAGAGTACTATTTGTGAAGTCAATTCCTTTATACCTCTTGCTCAAAATCTGTACTGCCTGACTGTTGCGCTTATGTGTAGTTGCTTTAATTAAAAGCTTTTTCAAACAAATATGAATGACAGGAAGTAGGAATTTATTCAAACTATAATAGTGGGGCTTGATGTAAATCAAGATGTTTAAGGCTATACCCTCAATCTTTTGTTCCATTATTTGGACAAAACGTTAAGACATTGACTACTGGTTGGAATACAGTTTTCTGTGAGCAATCACCATAGTTCACTTTGAGCAATACATTTTTTTACAAATCCAAGTCTCATTCTTCATATTTCCTATTAACATGCTACATATTTTGCGAGTATTTAACTTTAATTAGCCACACATCACTATTGATGGCCCAATGTTTTTTTTCACCTCTTCTGTTATTGAACAAAAACTGGAAAAAATAAATAAAAAAATGCACGTATCTGTAAAAAGACCAATAAAACTAAAACTGCTAGTGTGTATCCTGTATTCTTTTGAGTTTCATCTCAAGTACACAAATTATTTAGGCCTAAATTACTGCACAATTTAGCCTAAATAAAACTCTCAAAATACAATATTTTACTGGTTGTGAACCATTTAAAAGTGAATTTTGAGCTTTCTAGCCTCAGTATAAACCACAGCATCTATCCAGTTCAAACTTAATTTTGTTTATAATCCTGAAAAAATTGGACTGCATGCATACTTTTACATATTGGGATTGTTTACACTTGGTGATGAATATGGTGTGATGGTTTGTGTCCAGGATTGCAGAGACACAAAGGAACGGTTAGAAAATTAAAGTTTTGACTTACGCCAAATATTGCCACACCTTCAGTTGTACTACAAGCGTATTATTGGAAAAGTTTCAACTTTAGGTATCATTGAGGAGTAATAGCATTTCTAAGAATTGTGGTAACTATGTACCTTCTAAGAACTCATCCATGCCTTGCACAGTGTATAGAAGTTCTTTCCTCTTCTAATCTCTGCATATATACTTTGAAAACTGGTATCACAAGTCTACAGCAGCCAAGATTCAATTTTGTTGTGCCTGTGTGTTTTTCATAGTTGAATGTAGGTTGTGTTGTTTCAGCGCTCCTTTGGCAAGACCAAGAAATCAGAAACCCCCCTACGTTCCTCCTTTTTCCCTTTCAGTTTTACAATTACCTTTACCAGCACAATCATGAATAACAAATAATATACAGGGACTGCTTTATAGTAAAACACAAAGAACACAAGGTTTCAAATATCCCATCAGTACCAGTGCACAAAACTCTGGCAAACTTGTTCTTTCAGCTTTATTAAAGTTAAATTAGCCCAATTCTGAAGCATCTAACCCTGAGAAAATGCATGCATACATAGTCTGTATAATGTTAGCTAGGATGACACGCCGTACACTTCACTGTGTGTACAAAACATACATGTTAACATTAAATTGACAATGTATCAGTTAGTTAGTCCTGTTTAGGTCAACAGTTTGGCAACTTTATCTTTCAGGGGCTAACCCTGTGTGGGATGAACTGGTATAGATTGCAAGTTTCAAAAAGATGATTCCTCACTCATTGGTTAGCATGCACCCAGGCAACTTTCAGGTAATGGATTCAACTTAAGAATTGGCCCTCAGCACAGTCATGTGTGCCATGGTCCAGCTCAAATCGTGACTGTGCCAGTGTTGGATGTAGACGGGGGACCAATGGGGTGATGCATAGCTGTCCATGCTGTCTCTCAGGGAGGGAGGGTCTTAGTCCAGCTGATGGATTGCAGAATAAAAAGAGGCAATGTCATTTTGGAGGACTTCTAGTATGTGTTCCTAGTATGTGTCCCCTCCAATTGAGAGGAACACACTCGAGCAATAGGACGGGTCTACAATTACAATTTGGCATTCGACTTGGAGAAAAAATCTCGCCGAAGGAGGCCTTTGAGATTTCAAACAGACCTGAGAGTGCCTTATGCTCCCTAGACTTTAGGCAAAACAATGTGCCTAAATTGGCTTTATGGCCTTCGGTAACATAGACAAATGAAATTTAGACTATTTGCTGCCAGCTAGTCAATATGACCTGATCAGGATTATAATCTGGATCTAGATTATAGCATTTCTAGATCCAACACAAATCTAAATTTATTGCCTACATGTTGCAGAAAACTATTTTCACAAAATGCGTTCCCCTGAGAGCTACTAAATCCTAATGTGTACCGCCAGAAGCCCTGGAAGAAGTCGTATTCAGGAATAATCTGTCATAAATTCCAGATCAGGATAACTTTAAGGAAACACTGGTGCGTGCGTTCCTGTGTTCAGTGTTTTCTTAAAATTTAGGAAAGTGCTAGATTATTGCAGTGGAAAATGGCTAAATGTAAGTCATCTAAATATCTATGTATAAATGGATACAATACAGTGTTTCCCCCAGGCTGTGTTTGTAGGCGTGTTGGTGAGATGGTGCTATCCGCGATTGTTGACGGGGGTTGTGTATCATAAAAATGTAGAAATGGGAAAATAGGGTTACAAACGGTTTAGAATTGTGTGTAGATTCTGGTGTTTAAGCTTAGTGATCCAAGATGTTTTACATTTCCCCCCCCCCCCCCTCCTATCACACTTTGTGTTGGGCAGGAGCCTGTATGACATGGACCAGGTGGACCCAGCAGTCTGTGCACTGTGGGGGTTTTCCACTACCTCTTCATTTCATCTGACAGTGGCCTAAAATCACAGTGCTACATTTCAGCCATTGTGCTACTTCTACTGTGTTATAGAGTCAGTTTACTGAATGTTGCAAACCGGTTACCTACATGTGAGCATCTACTTTCTTTCCGAGTCTGTCTGGAAAGAGCAGACTGGGTGAAGTACGCTGTTTATCTGTACTGTCATTGGTGTGCACTGCAGAAGTAGTCAGTCAGTTGTCATTTGGCTTCATGCAGTGCTGCAGTTTCCAAACTATGGGTAGGAGGACGTCCTGAGGTGGATTGTGTTATGAAGGGCAGTGGCAGCGAAACGGGTGTGCTGATTCTCTCTACACAACATCCGAAGAATTCGCCCCTTCCTCCTCACCTACGCTACACGGCTCAGCAGGGTGACTGGGAAGAAGGGAATTGCACCAGTTGAGTACCAGGGACTGGACTAGTGCGATTCCTGCCCTCCCCGTCTCCCTGCTTACACCTCTGAGCCCCTGTAGCTAATACAGGATACAGCCGCATGACTTCTCTGCACTCTTCCCAAGCATGCTCATGTCCCACACTTCCTCATCTCACGTCACTGGCTACCTGTTACAGCTCGCATCAGGTCCGGTGAAATCGGGACTGTAATGACTCACTTCCTCCGTTATAGACTCCATTACCCCTCCTTCCCCTGTAGAAATCCTGTCCAGAATCGATCATTTTTTGCACCGTAGAAATGCTTCCTTACTTGCCCTGCAGCTGGCTGTATTCATGCACTCAGGGGAGTGGTTTGGTACAGTTGTTCAGTACAGTAGCTTTCATTGACACTGGGTACAACCCCAGGTACAACTCTGTACTTAAGTCCAAATTGTCTAGGAGTACGGGCGCTAGACTTGTGCGTATGGTAGTCATCTTTGCGGAAGTGTTGGCTGCAAACGTCATAGTCTGCCAGGCAAAGGTCCATTACTGGTGTATCCTGGTCAATTTGTAGTGCAACCCTAGGTACAGCTGTGTACTTAAGTCCAAATTGTCTAGGAGTATCTGCTCTAGACTTGTGCGGACGGTAGTCATCTTTGTCGAAGTGTTGGCTGCAAACGTCATAATCTGCCAGGCAGATTGTCCATTACTGGTGTATCCTGGTCAGTTTGTAGTGTAACTAACCACAGTCTAGGCCTGTCTTTGTGCTGTGTACTTCTACTCATTTTGTTATTGCAACGTGGAAAGGTGCACAACCTAACCATTTTCTCTTGTGTCACCAGCACCATCCAGATTCCAGATCACGAAGCTTCCTTGGCTGCGCGTCGCACACTTCTGTGCCTGCCGTAGTTCTCACTGAGAACAATGTATGCTTCCGCTAAAAAAAAGTAGTCCGTCAACTCAAATGCCTGACAATGGACTGATGGAAAATTGTAACATTGAATGTCCCCTTCAGGCTATTCAGTTACTATTTTGAGGGAGGTTATTTTATGGACACTTGTTTGTGTGGCCCCATTAGACTGCATTGCAAAGCAGCGGTTCTCGGGGTGACCAAAGCTCCACAAACAAAGATGTGACAGAACTATTATTATTATTACCCTGATCAGCATGGGCAAAGTTATTATTTAAAATAAAGGAAGATGATAAAAGCATGGCAAACATTCATCAGTAGTCGTGTCACTGCACAGCCTACCTGATAATGCAAGGTTTTTGGGTATCCCTGCTTATAAAACAGAGACATCCGCATTGTCACTGCACTTGATGGCAGAGGTGTAAAATCCAGGTTCAGAAAGTAGAAGTCCCCAGTATTTTGTTCCAATCACCTGGATTTGCTAATTAGCACACTTCTTCAGCCAGGAGGTAGAACTAATTAGTGAAATCAGCTGGCTGAGTTCATGGGTGGAAGAAAAACATGGCAGGACTTTGACTTTCTTTCCCCTGGCTTTTACACCTCTGCTTGATGGACAGAATGAACGTCACACACCGTTCTGCCTTTGTCTTAAACCAAACACATCTTTTCCTGAGGCTGGACGGTTGGTTTGTGAGGTGACTGGTAGTCTGTCATGTTGACAATAAAGACAACGAGGAGAAGGTAGAAGAGCTAGTTGATTATGTCTAACTAATTTACATTTAAGAAAATTCACAAATGACTTCTGAAGCTTAAGCTATTTGTGTAATTTAGTTAGTTAAATTGACAAACATTATTCAATTCACCTAAAATAACTGTCTAACAGGTGGAAATCCAGGGGTCATAAAGTAAAATTTTTGCTATGTTTTTCTCCCACCCATTAACTCAGCCAGCTGATTTCACTCATTTGTTTGACCTTGAGCAAATCCAGGTGATTGGAGCAAAATGCTGTGGAGTAGGGTTGCAAATTCTAAGGAATTTCCTTGATCGATAATCGTCAACGTTAATGAACAATCAGTCGATCAATCGATAACAAAACAGCTAAAAATAGCTTATGACATAGAAAATACAAAATGCATGTTTTTTTCCTCAATCAAAGCTTTATTGAAACATTTTAGAAATACGCCTGTTTCATAGCATAACACAAATATAATTATGAACGCTGTTTTGTTTAAGTATGATATTTTAATAAGGCACGGGAAATTGCGCTCACTCTTCCGAGGCGAATCAGTGACTAACACGTACGTCTATGACATATACAAAAATAAGATGAGCCTTAATTAAAACTTAAATTTGCAAAATGATTATGAAATAGATAAAGATAAATAACGTTTTTGAAAACAGCGCTATAATAGGTTCCCTCTTGAAATGAGAAAGCTACGACAAACTACGACAGCTCAGGCCTCAGTTTAAAACTTAAACTGCATAAGTGCAGTAAATACCTAGGCCTGCTGATTTTTATTTAAGAATATAAGCATGTTTACGTTATCAGGGGTGAGTCGTGTGCGCAGTCGGTTTACAGCGAGACCAGCTGCTGAAAATACGCGTTCCGATGTCCCAGGCACGCATAAGTAGCGTGCTTCATGGTCGAGTGAGTCGTCTTCTGTGTAAAGTTAATAACATGTTTCCTAATTGCAGTGCGCGCGCCCCCTTGTGTTTAACTTAATGATTGCATTTCACCAACAGCTCCCATTGACACAATTAAGATGAGACCGCAAATAGTTCAATTTGATCGTTAAATTTGAAATGGTCGATCGATCAAATTATTAACGGCAATTAATCGATCAACGATTAATCGTTAACACCCCTACTGTGGAGGGCTTTTACTTTCTGAACCTGGATTTTCCACCTCTGCTGGCTAAATGCTACCGAAGTCAATCTCGCTAGTCTAGCTAATGTTGCATATAGCTCAAAATGATGTTGGGTATTTGAGTTGAGACAAACTATTCTTGATTGAGTTCGTTTAATGCACCATCCGTGAAATCGGGGCTGAAATTACTCGCTTGCTCCATTATAGACTGCATTACTACTCATTCCTCTGTAAACATCCTGTCCAGATAGAGCTTAACACCAAAATGTTCAGACATCAGTACAGACTTAACTGGGGGAGAGACTACAGAGAGAGGGGAGAGCCAGTCACCTCAAGGTTGTAGAACCGAGAGATTGATTTATTGATTTTATTTGATCTGGCCAGGCTATACGGTCAATTACCCAATGAACATTTTGGTGTTAAACCCCATCTGGACAGGATGTTTACAGGAAGAGGAGGACTAATGCAGTCTATAACGGCGCAAGCGCGTCATTTCAGCCCCGATTTCACAGATGGCACATTAAACAAACTCAATCAAAAATAGTACAAAGAAAAACCTGAAACCATAAAAAATAGCATAACCTGAACTAGGACAAAGGGTATGAGTGTTAGGGAGTAGGGATGGGAGGGGAACCAAGATGCAGTGTGAAGAGGTGAGTCTTCAGTTTGCATCTGAAGATGAACAACGATTCTCCTGTCCTAATCACCGCAGGAAGTTCATTCCACCATACAGACCAGTACAGACAGGTTATGGTATTTATTTTATGGTTTTACATTTTTCTTCTTGGCTTGTTATGGATACAGTCTGGAGTATTCAGTATTCAAGTATTCAGGATTGTATTTTGGTTCTGACAGCATAGTTAATTTTCTTTTGGCCGGGGGCTCTTGGCCATGGCACTTTCTGTGCTGTGATCCTGTAACTCCTGTGACTACAGTGAAAACAGACAGCCTGCTCTGTTGTTTTTTTAAAATGAAGACACACTGGGCGAAGCTTTAAGTGGGAGGTGTTTACCCGTAGTAATAAAGCATGTGCCGTTTTTCACACTCTGTTTGCACGCGCTCTGTGCCCTCTGTGATCGTTCTGTGGCTCTGCAGAATAGGAACACCTCTCATCTGCCATTTCCTGTGAAAAAGGCCCTGAGCTATGATGGGGGTTGATTTCACTTTTGAATCCACACGTGGCTTCATAGCAGCACTCATCGGTAGTTTCGTTTTTTTTTTGGTCGCATTCCAAAAGTCGTGTGCATGGAATAAATGTTTATCTAAAGTAAAAATTTATGTTTTGTTTATTCTTTCAAAATATATTTGTAACAAGCTACTTTGAGCTGCTTGGTAAGTTAGTGCGAAAGCCTTACTTGTGCCTTCTGCACTGAGCATGTCTGTATACCTGTACTGACCTGATGAGGCCTGTAAACGGGTCTGACAGGTTATTTACTGAGAAGCAGTGGAAAGTAGTACTTTGGAAAATCACTTATTCAGCCAGCCTACTATCGACATGAGAGCTCCTCTGTCATGCTAAGCCACAGATCTATAGAACTGACCGACTGTGTACGACAGTGTAAAACAAATTTCAGTTTTTCGAATGATGTGTGTGGTTATTACCGCATTGTTGAATTCTTGAATTAGTCATTTTGAGATGTATGTTTCATTGCAAGTTTAGATTTTATTTTTCCATGTTAACATCTGAGGTCTTACCATTCATGGTTAAGTCCCAGTTGAGGACTGAAAGCTGTTTTTCAAAAATCTAAAAGCCAATCATTGCCGATATTTTTTTTGTTCCATTTGAACACTACTGCTCTATGGTCACTTGGCATCTATACTTTGTTGTATTATAGAGAATGGCTTCAGAACTGTTTAGAGTCCAGATACTCAATCAATTTTTTGATGGCTGATGTCAATGCCAATAGCACCACTTTTACATTGTAGCGCAAAGGCACACTGCGACCAAGTTTCCAGAGTCTGGAAGAAGTAGATGGGCACCGATATCCAACAGCTTATGAAGGTTATGACATCTGGTGCTTGTATATTGCTTCATCATATCAGTCTGTCATATCTGCCATAATCTCAGCATCAGGCCCCATCAGTTTTAGTTCATTTTAAGCTATTATTGGCTGATTCCAATAAAACCCAAATAGTATCATGCATCCCTAGTATCCTGCTTAGCTAAGTACAGCCCAAGCCTTAAAAAGTTAGGCTATCTGCCTAATTGGTAACTAAACTTTGCTTTCAGTGTGCACTTCATAGCGATTGAAATCACTGGGTTTAATAACCCAGAACAAATTGCTCATGCCCACTGTTTCTGGAAAAAGCACCATGGGAAGAGCAGGAAAACCCTGTGAAACGTCCAGTGTCCCTATGCTGCTGTAATGCACAGCTGATTATAGGTCCAGCTCTTTGACTCCCGGCTGTGGCCACTCTTCCATACAGATGCCCTGATATTCATTATTTCATGACCAAAAGCATGGGATTGTTCTAAAATATGTGTGACATATTGCATTTATTAGTGGGGTTGATGAGGCAGAGTTTGGAAGGACTAAGTGAATGCTTCTATATGGATAGATGTGAAAGATGTATAGATCGTTTTGTGAGTTTTTTTTTTTTTTTTCTCTTTCCATGTATGGTGATCGTACCCTTTAATTAGATCACTTTTATCACTTCTTTGGGATGTGATTATGAGAGCAGTAAATTGGGCCTAATTGAAATTCAGTTTTTCAACTGAAAATGTTAGTCAAGTTCTATGAAATTAGTTTTGCTTCATGAATTGATGACACCCAGTTTTGTTTGAAAACTATTTTTTTTTTAATAGTTTGAATGTAGCATTAGGCCTACATTTTTCCATTCAGCAGAGTTGTGCTATGTTGTTATTCTAAATTATCGTACTTCATTTTATTTGATTTTGATTGTTATGAGGGGACATCAGTTGGACATATGTTAATTTCCCCACTTTCTTTCTGAGAGGCAGACCATTGCATAGGTTATATTGTGTAAAACATTTCACAGTATTCCAATTAGAATTGAGTAACTAATTATATGTTGCAGTTATTTAACTGGGGAAAAAAAAATGTATTGTTCTTTTTAAACATCCCTAGAAGCAAAATAACAGGGTACCCATACATCATTGGTTTCTGGTCTTCTGTATGCAGGAGTTCGAGTGTTGGTAGATGCCAGAGAGAAGCTACACATTCCCTGGGGAGATCCTTCCAACCAGGTACACGGGGAGACCATGATGGGCTTCGACACTCGCTCCTCCATGATGGTGCAGGGCATGGTGGAGACCAAGGTCTTCCTGCAGCTCCTGCCCTCCATTCGCTCACTGTGGAATGACAGCGGCATCCAGAATGCCTACGACAGGCGGCGGGAATTCCAGCTGGTGAGTGAAATAAACGGCTTTCTAATGATAACGATAAGTCCTATCATTTAATTACTGTGCAGGGTTCAGTTTGTTTTTCATGTAAAAAAATAAAATTCAGTAAGTTTTAGATCTGACATTAAAATTAAGTTAATTCGTTATGGAGAATTGTTGTAGATGTTTGTTTGCATTTTGGTGAAAGGAACAGTTGTGAAAACTCATGTTGCTCAGATTCGTTCAAGTAGATGTTTGTTTCTGCAGGCATATATTTAACCACATCTACTGAATGCATAAGTTCAAGCTCCAGCCATAAAGCCACAAAACAAAATATTTGCATAGTTGCTTTCATTTTTGGAAGTAAATGACAGATTCTGTGCTCTGTATTTCACACAATGCAATGAGTCCCATGATGTTTGTCAGTGTAATTTTTACTTGAGGGTACTATGTTGGTTGGCAGTAGGTGACTCAGGAGCCGCACATTTAAATATTGTGACGAAATAACCGGCTCCCTGTCAGGCCACCACCCCTCGTTTCCCCCTTAACTTTCCTTTCCACCCATGCACACACACATACACACGGAAGTATACACACTGCCAAGATGCATTCTCGCTCGCTGTGGAGCGTGTGAATTTCCCCACAGCTTCCATGCCGTGGAAGTTTGGCATTAATGCCCTTGGAAAAAATGTAAGCTGAAGAGCCAGAGTTGCCGCATTGCCCTCAGTAGCTGGTTTCAAGCTAATTTTCTACTCTGTGTAACCAGTTCCTCTCATTTCTTTTCCCAATACGTCACTTACACCTGCGCCAAAATGTGTAAATACGATCGGCCACTGGGTTGGTATGCGGTCCACCAGCGTTTGCCCCGACTCCCCTAAAACGATAGCTGGCCATTAGTAAGTCAGCCAGCTGACCACCAACCCAAAATTCAAGAGAAAAGTACAACATTCATCCCAATTCCTGGCTGGCTAGTTTGCTAACACCGGTTAAGAACAAACGTGCCATAAATGTGATGTTACCCTATTGTTTGTCCACAAATTGGCAACGATTCATGATTCAAAAAATCAAATGTTATTTGTTGAGGCGCCATTTTAACGTAGTTGCGCTGTAACCTACACTGTATCGTAAGGTAAGTTGCATGCTACATTTCAGTGTTGTTGTTCAACGGTTCACATAGGTTTTACGTGAAAATGCATGAAATGTCCTGGAGTAAATTCGACCTGAGTTGGCATTAACTGCATCCATTAAAGCTAGAGTATGTACGTTTTTCCAGCAGCCAAGTTTGTTTTCAAAACAGTTAAAACTCATAGCACCTCTTGGCCCTGCCCTCTGAGAACGAGACAAGCCCCCCACCCCACTGCTTGCAGACTTCCTTGTGAAAGCGCATCTAGCTTTCTACCATAGACTTTCTACATACAATTGCAGGATTACAGACTGGTATAGCTAACGTTACAGTGAAAATGTCAGCTACGAGAGTCCTGGTAAAACAACGGAATCTTTTTTGTTGTTGCAGAGTTTAACAATAACGCAATGAAACCTTTACCATTTAGTCACCAAACTCGCTATATGAAGCGCTGGTTTTGCTAAGTTCTAAGTCTAAAGTTAACTACCCAGTGAACATTATTTCAAAACGTGTGAAAACGCCTCTCAATCTGAGATTTCCACCCCTCTAGAAGTCTAGCTGGGTTCACTGGATAGCTGCCTGATGGTTCGCAGTGGCTAACGATTGTGAAATGTTTTATTTTACATTGTTGAACAAACCGAACGTTACCCTCTATCCCAGACTTAGTTCCCCAGTATCTGGCTAAATTATACGTTTTACAATCAATAGGACCTTTCTGACGGCACTTGACTGCTGTAAAATGTATCCCCTCCTAAAATGTCCAGCAGAGTAGCTGCCATACACGAACGCTTTCTGTCTGTCTCAAGACAATGCACTTTTGTAGGTTACAAGCTACATTCTACGTATTGTATTTTACAAAGCAACTTCATGTCACGCTATTCCAAAAGGCTGTTAATTAAAGCAATTATTTGTTCAATATTCCAGGTTTCAAAGTTCAATTAAATGAGAATGGATTTTGTTATGTTCAGATATTTTCCTTTTGGAACAACTTTGACACCGAAGTTCCCCTCTGGTAACAGCAAATTAAGTAGCCTACAACATATATTTGTCCAACTGTCAGATTTGGTGAACAAATCACCATAAAACTTGCCGCGTCTAGGATGACAGGCAGATCGCACAGAGTTTCTGTAACGTGCATCTGAACTAGGCATCTGCACACAGCTGGCAAGGTTGCCTTAGCTAGCCTATGCAAACTACCCAACGAAATAGCCTACCTAACATTAGCTAGCCAAGGTAAACTACCTACCACATGATGTTAGCAAACATTTCCTTCTTCCAAAAACTAGCCGCCGAATGAAGTAACGTTATCAATAATAGCAACCTAGCTAAGTTAGCTAATGTTACTATTCATTATTACAATTGGCTGGCAAGCAGAAATCCAGGTAATTAGTGTTGAAACTTGGACATACCCGTCCAGGAGAAACAATGTGAGCTCCATGTATGTCTTCAAACCAATCCAATACCGAACATCTTGCCACCTTCTAAAATGAGCACCAATGTTTACACTAGTTTTCGAGCGAGCTTTATCCAATTCTCTCAGTTCGCTAAGTGAACTGGCCTATCTCTTTGAATGGTTTATGTCATATGCAACTTTGTTTTGAAAACAAAAATTAGCTGGTTTTAGAATGCAGCATTTGAGGGTATAAACACAATGTTTGGTGCTGGATTTATCACAACAGGTCTTTCTATGATTGCTACCAACTAAGTATGACCGTTCCCCGATATTTAAAAAAAACTTGCATACTTCAGCTTTAATTCATAGCTGCGTTATGATTTTTTTCAGTGCAATGCTGTGAAAAGAACGCATTATGATAGGGGTTGGGCGGCATAACCGTATTGTCCAGTATACCGTGATGAATTCACCCAACGGTAAGCGGTTTTGCAATACCGTTGTCAATGGTGTTTTATTGTTTTTCATCCAGTGAATATTAAAAATGGCAAGAGTATGATTAAGAAATTGCGACGGAAACGTAAGGTGAATTGTCTGTCTTGATTTAAACTGTCTTGAGTTTTTGGAAACGCATGATAGGGCCAGCAGTGAAACCAGTAGTGAAATCTCTCAGCCTCTGCTGCTTCTGACTGCGCTTTTAATTACTAAAGAATACCTAGAAGTAGGACTGGGTGATAAACCACATAGATGATTATCAAATGCTTCTTTCTTTTTTTAAAGCATAGTAACAATCATCCTTCTTTTCTGTGATCATGCGATTTGTTCCCATGGAAGCTACAAGGTCATATCAACTGCCAATAGATAGGGGTGGTTTTGTTTTGTTTTTTCACAGAGGCATTAAAAAAAGATCTGATAATCATCGATATGGTTTATCGCACAGTCCTACCTGGAAGTATATTTTTTTCCATTTATTTTAGGGTGACCATATATTCGATTTCAAAAAAAGGGGACGGGGCAGGTGGGTGTTATTGAACATAATACTTGCCAATTTGTTTGTTTATATATGGTCTATGGAACGAGCAAAACTTTTTTATGAATTTAAGTCCTGCCTGGATGATATTTTCGCTCCCAAAAAGAAGTAATGTCCAGAAAAAACAGGACGTCTGGTCAGCCCATTTAATGCCAAACATTGAAGCCTGGATTTTTATTTATTTTTCTTGACTGTTTTGTATAATAGTCTAATAATTGCAGGTTTCACAGGGTTTTTAATGTTTACTATACAATTTTTAAATGCTATTTCACTGCTATTTCAATGCTGTTCATGTTCCTACTAAAGATTACTGCGTTTAGATGTATCCTTATTTTTCTACAGTTACAGTATATTTCAGTTTACTCCTCGTGTAATTGGAAAACCAAATATCATCAAATACCGGTATACCGTCAGTAATATACAAAATATCATGATTTGTTATTTTGTCGACATCACCCAGCTCTAGGATGAACAATCAAAGGCTGCTCCTGATATCACTACTAAACTACTAAAAGCAGAAAACGTATTATATTTTACTGCCACAAATCTTTCATATGCCTGTATGTATCATTTATTAGAACTTCAGTTACAAAACCTTTTCAAGAAACCTCTGAAATCAATCTTTTGTAATGATTTCTTGTGTGTTTATTTGCACAGTGGGGTTGTGGGCTTGGAATCTATGTATTTGGTGAATTTTCTCAATTGCCTTTGGTGCCCTGACTTTTCGCCTTGGTGGCGAGCTAAAATTAGGCATCATCCTGGGTAAAGTTGCCTTGCCCTAAAAACAACAAAATTCACACCCTGTCACTGTCTTTCTTTCACTTAGACTTACGCTGTAAGAATTTGTGCTCTTTGTGAAATATTTCCATTCATTGATTTCTGGTAAAGATGACTGAGCTTTTACACTATTTCAGATAACATGGAGTTAAAATTCTCATCATCATTGCCGCCTCATTTTTATTCTGTGTGGAGCAAACATCATGCAGTTACCAGTACAGCAGAAATCTGAATGCATCACATGCACTGGATGGACTTCTCCAAATGCTTTCACTTCCTAAGTGCTGTGATTTTAATATTCTTGCACTGTACCATAATTAAAACACTGAGTATTTGACATCGGCCCTGTTTCTGTGAATTATGAGTAAACCGCAGTCATCGCGAGACATTTTAGTTTTTTGAAATTATTTTTTAATTGCTGGTTTATTCCCCTTCCTGGAGACCGTGGGGCTTGGCACATATTTGGTGAAGCCACTGAGCTGTAGTGTTGGAGAAGGGAGCGTGCTGATCAAGACAAGAGCAGACATGACACTGCGCAGTCCCTCTTGATCTGACAGCACAGATAAGGGGGCTCAGTGAAGCTCCTCCACCACGTTTTCCCTTTAGGAATGTCTGATGTGAAACAGGGACGACTTTATAGCCTCTCCGCTCCCTACGGAAAATGCAGTCAAGGTGCACTTTCGGGGGGGAAAACTGTGTTTCATTCGCAAGCAACTGTCATTTTGGAAAAACAAGAAAGGGTAACAAAAGGGGCGCAGCAAGACGCGCCTGCCTCCCCAAATCCCCGGGACACGTGTGGCGGGTGCGTCGTTAGTCACGCTTCCTGCTTTCACAACTCGGGCCTTCCAGCTCTTACACCGTATGGTATGCAGCCGGCTTGCAAACTGCAAAACAAAACTTATATTCCAGAAACAAGCACCCGTCCCCAGGACTGGTGCGTAATACTAATCCGTAGCACCGAATTTGTGAAATGCAGGGTCGCCCCACGACTGCAGTGATTGGTGGCATCTTGTGTTCCTCGTCCCGCAGGCTTCGTTGTACGAGCGCAGTCTAAACCGACTCTGACTCCGCCCTTTTCATCTTTCCCCGAGATTCACACTGCAGTATTTTTCACCCCGAAGCCAACATACTCATTATTCATAGGACATAGTCATACTATAAGTTAATTACAAATTGTCTTGTATTGTATAATCTTTTTCCGGTTGGTTATACCTTCAAACATTTGAGTCCAGTCCATGTAGGGGCGTTTTAAATGGTTGTTGAACTGTTGAGAACTGTTCCCCAAATGACTTAAAATAAAACAAAATGATTCTTTAAAAAGAAAAAAAAAGTGCATTCTTTATAATTAATTTTGTCTGTAAGGTTTAGTCTGAGGAAGCATTAAAGTAGACATGAGCGTGGTATGGGATACAGCTTTCTGTGTGCCCTGTGCGTCTCTCTCTATCCATGATCACATAGTTTTCTTTAATTTTTCTCTGTTGCAGCAGTTCAAGTTTGCATTTGATACAGAGGATTGTTTCCTGTTTCTGTGGCACCTCATTTGCTTCTTGTAGTTCCTGTTTTTTTTCCTGTTTCTCGTACAAAGACTATTTGTGAAGGGAACAGCTGAAATATCACACGCACTCACACACACACGGACACACACTCACACACGCACACACACGCACTCACACACGCACGGACACACACGCACACACACGCACACACGCACACACACACACACACACGCACGCACACGCACACACACACACACCACGGCTGGGGCCCTGGCTCTTACCCGACTCCCAGATTACTGGTATGATCCTGGCAGGAATGTTGAGCTGTGATTACAGGGCATGCTACTGTGCTAGCCTGAGTGCTGTTTGTTAGAGCGTGGCCCTGGCCTGGAAAGCATGCATCAGTTGCGGCTGGGATTATTGGTTCCTCTCACTGCGCCTGTACCAGCTTCAGGTCAGAGCAGGTGAGGAAGGCACAGTGCCCCTTGAGGTCATACCAGGGAGAGCAGCCCTGCAGGTTGCTGTCACTTTAAAAACACTGCTGAAGGTGGAGAAATGCGGTCAGCGCTCTAGTTTAATGACCTGCCATTCCAAAATAGGGGAACTAGAAGAGAGCCTGTTCTTAGCCCAGGACCAAGGGAACTGATGCACCCATTACAGAAGGGCAACCTGAACCTGCTGTAGTTTCATGTTGCCTGGTTGCATAGTTATTTTCTTTACCTTCCCTTAACCAGCACTGTCGTCATGTCTTCTAGTCAGCATTAAGCCTGTTTGCGAGTCTTTCAACAACCACTTACCGCTACTGTGCAAACATTACGTCAACCCAGACTGCTGACCCAACAGGTCCGTCTGCATTCTGCAGATAACCGGGACAAGCGCTGCTTCCACTGGCTATTAATGGCAGGCATTTTCTCTGCACGTTTAAGCAGAGACCCGTCCCATGTTTCACCCACTCTGTGCGTCTCTTGGGGCCCACAACTTGCCCACTTGAAGTCGTTTGCTGTGTAGTGCTCACAAGAGGGGTCTGCGCTGTGTGCCGCTATCGCCAGACCTCATGCTTTATACTGACAAGCTGCTAACTGTTGCCTTCTGTTGTTGTTTTTGTTATCATTGCGAAGGTGCCCACATGCTAGCAGGATGTCCTCCAAGAAGGTAAGGCCGCAAAAGTGTTAGTGGTTACTGGTCACAGGCGATGGAGGTGTGAACATTAAATTTTCACCTGCAAGCTAGCTAACTAGTGACAGGTTGAGTCTGTTCACTCAATGAACAAAATGGACAAATGCAGTTTCATTAAGTATGACTGCTATAAGAAGGACATAAGATAAAACATGAACTTTACCTGCCACTCCCCAATAGCACATAACACCTTTGTGTTATTAAACTGTTAAGTTTAAATAGGCCGGGGGTGCTTGTGGGGGTTAAATGTGAATGAATACACCACATACTATATAAGTGGGAAATATATACGTAAAAACCACACACGTACGCTCAGACACACAATATCATGATGGCAAATAAGTGAATAAGTTTTGAGTAGACTGCATTGCAGTATTACTGCAAGCATCGGCTTATTTACAGGCATCAGTTGAGGAGGAGCGCTGTCATGCTGATCCATTAACCTTCGTAGTAGACCTCCCTGGATGTCCAGTCTGTGGATATCCTGCCAGTATGCAGGTAGCATCAAAGATGTTTAGAGGTCAGAGGGAGAAGACGGGTGTTTCACAGCAGTAACGGTCCTGCAGCTTAGAATTTGTATTGTAAGTCCAGTAGCACTATCATGCCGTTAGGCTGTAAGCTGCCTGCATAGGAATAGAGGCATTAATGGCCAGTGTAAGGGATCTTCTGTGCCATCATCTTGGTGCATTCAGCCATGTGGTGTGAAAATGTGGACGTTTTCATTATTCAGTTCAAATTAGTTTTCCGGTGTTATTGCTGAATATATATATTTTTTATTTAATGGCTACCGTTAAGGCCTTTTTACCTAAAAGTATGCGTACAGACATCCACAATGTATGCACAGACCTAAATGACATAGTGGACCATGAGCGGTCGTTTTTTTGTGTCCGCGCAGACCTGTCGTTTCGCCTACAGCGTACCTTCTGTGCACCTTCTGCGCAGCGCTACCTTCATCATGAAAGGTGGACTGTCCGGTTGGACGGTCCATCTGCGTACGCGTCTGCTCCCTCTTAAGCACTGTAAGCGCCTGTCGTAGCGACAGTAGTTGTGTCTGGACGTGCGTGCCGTCCTCTGCAGCAGCCCCTGGTGTAGCGTTCAGTCATATGCTGAGCTGGAGATCTGCAGTGCGGTCACTCATCGTCCAGCCTTACCCCTCATGCTTCATCACTTGATTGGTTGTCGTGACCCACCGGTACACCCGTGAGAGCGGCCGTCGCTTCGCCTGGCCTGAGGTCCGCTATAGGCTAATCCTGGGAGACTGGGAGATTATGTGGATTGCTCGCGAAGCTCAGGGTTTTGGAACAAACGGAGCCCTTGTGACAGCCTTACAACAAGAGCATAGGTCAGAATTATGCAGCAGAACAGCGAAGCTGTGTTTGAGTGCACAATCCAAAGTGCTGCCCTTTGCCTTTTAATAAGACATAGGCTTTGTCCTTTTTAAGTAGCCAAAATGCTAAATAGTAGCGGTACAAAATTATCATTTCCTGAAATCGCCCTTTTAACTATTGTAACTGATAAGTAGCCTGTAGATTCATTGTGTGGTGATAAGAATAGTGTATTATGAGTTGCTCCTTCCCCGTTTGACAGTCCTGCTGAAGCAGCCTTCAGATTTGTTAGCTGGCATACTTGTCGATATTCCTGAACAACATTTGGTTGAACTGTAATGGGGCTGCAAAAAAATATATAATAATTTAAAAAATGGACCCAAGTCAGATCCTTGTCTACATTTTCAGTTACTCTAATAATCCTTTTAGTTTAACAAGGTTGTACATGCTTGAGCAATTATAAGAATTAACGCACTATTTATGTTATAATAATATGCATTGTGTATTCCTGGCGCTTAATAATCCCCCATACCCTTATGCAATTATAATCCCTCTTTTTACACTTCTTTCATTATTATTGAATAGATGCCTCTGCCAAGTTATTAACATAACAATCATATGACCAAATGGGTATCATTTGAGTAGTACAAGCTGTTCTTCATTATGGAGGTTTATGTACAAGCATAATCTAATCTAGTCTTAAATGTTATTTGCTGGTTTAAAATGCCATGTGCATGCTGTTTATTGTTGACCTAAGGTTTTTTTTTTTAGGTCTCTCAGAAGTGACAAGGGAGATTTGAGGGCCTGTTCTTACCTTTGCTCTAAAACACTGAACCCAGCCTGAGGTTATTCTGGGTGGACTGTGGTTGACTAGCAGTATCCATAGCCGTTGTCATGTTGCAGATGGCCAGCACAGGCAACATGGCTCCACAGCCAGCAGGTTCACAGGCTTACAAAGCGGGAATGGCTCCAGGCGTAAACCAACAAAACGTGATACAAATGTGTAAAGCCGTCTGGTTGAGCCAGTTTATCGTCAGTGTACTGCCCTGAATGTCACCACAGTATTCAGTTTAGGCTCAAAGATTGGCTTGTGCCTTTTTGTTTCGCAGACTCATTAACTTGTTTTAAATGCGTTCCGTTTTAGCGTTCGTGCAATCTGCTCTCCCGTGTGTTGTATTAAAACCGTGTGTGTTGGTTTTGGTGCTTCTTCGGAAAATTAGTTTTTTGTTTTTTTACCCACTGGCACTAGGTGTAGTCGACTTGCTAATAATGACTAAAATGTGTTGCACTTCAAACTTCAAAAGCTGCAACGGTGCAGTTTGCAGGGCATTTGACTTAAATATAGTCTACAAGAACAGGGTAGGGTACGCGTTTGGTAATAACGTAAGAGCGTGTGTCACCGTGGAACATGACACATTATCGTACCCAAAAGTGGGTTTTTGTGTGGGATGTGATGTGTACGTTAGGGAACGTAAAAGTGTAAAAGAGCGGTTCAATGATGGGCTGTCCCAACAGGATGAGTGCCTCATCACAGTCTGGGGGGCTTTTTTCTTTGCCATGACCGTGTCTCACTACTGCAACCTGGCACCTGATAACTGAGCTAGCTTAAAGCACTGGCTTGTCAATTGACTTCTAAAAATCTGTCACTGACAGCCGCAGCCAAGTGAATTTGTGTGAAGGAGCTGCATGGCTGGCAAGATCGTCACGCTAACTAGCCAGCTCACTAGCTTTAAAATGGCAGCGCCTGCTAAAGTGCAAGATGTGCACCGTGAGGCTCTGAGAATTTACAAGAGAGAAAGCGGGGCGCTCATTGCCGTCTACTTCCTGTGCCGATGCCTCCGAGCCGCGCACGGCAGAACTGCGGAGAGGAGGAAACGGACCGCATTACGCGCGCAGCAAAAACATTTCTGCGTCAGTTCATACTGAGCTAAGAGGAAGGAGTAAACGATTAGTTGTGTAAATGACCCAGAGTTTCCCGTGACTCATTTCCGTTATGCACAGCATTTCAACAACATGCTTTGGTTTAGTTTGTTTATTTTCAGAATAGACTCACGGCAAAATAAGCCAGCGTCATTTAAATCTATTAATTTATGCATCCGTAGTTTTAATTTTTGATGCTTACTGCAGTTCGGCAGGTTCTGGTAGACTGTACGTCCCCCTTCAATATTGGAATGTATTTGTATGGGGGTACTGAGCCCTGAGATCATTCCCATCATTGGCCGGGTAGAAATGTTATACAGTCACCGTTCTACATCTGCATTTCAGAGTGCTGGGTGGAATTCGGGATAGCCAGTGCAATATATTCAACAAAAGACCAAATGGCAGTGACCTTTTCTTATGACAGCAGGTGTTGTTGTGTAGTGCATACAAAATTTGTCTCACCCAGAATTGCGGTCTGAATTACACAAATACCCACACGTGGACAAACTTCACAAAGGAATAGTGGCTTTCACTGCGTTCCAGAAACGGTTCTTTCAAGTCACAACTGCCCAAATGAGCCCATTTAAATTACTTAAAAAGTAAGCCTATATCACCGTCTTTGATATCCGTTTGTGCGACAGTTTTCTCTACTGTTGTAGACTCCTTCAAAGACTCAGCCAGAACTAACTGTTTACTGGTCTGTGTTGCATTATTTAGCACACATGCTGAAATACAGTAGCTGATATCCATAACTGTTGGCTCTGACAGAAATGACAGTTTACGTCTCCCTGTACTTCCCAAGTCTTGACTGGGTACACAATACCATAAACGGTGGTTTTTAAAACTTCCCTTTTGAAGTGAATCGGGTTTGCGGTGTGGGATAGGTGAAATTTGGGACACGAGAGTGAAATGACATGCACTCTTATTGCGCACAGTCGTTTTCTCAGTGACGCACTAACATTAGCACTCATAAGTCTTTATAGTTACATTTTGTTTTCTGTCTTCCTTCACAGGGTGAATCGGTGAAGTATTTCTTGGATAACGTGGACAAGCTTGGAGAGCTGGTAAGTTTATACCGTACTAGCGTGCGCATGTGCAGTGTCTCAGGTTTGTGTCATTTTCCATCGTGTCTCAACTAAAACTCAATGGAGTTTGGAGCGTGAACCCAACTGTGCACAGTTCTCAGTGAAGCGTTTCCACAGATTACAGCTGGTGTGACCTACATTACTACATTAACCACAGAATAACATTGCTAATTTTTCTCAGCTTTTTGATGTTATTTTTCACTTAACGAAACATCCCCCCGCGCATCTTTCTTTGCTAATTCAGCTAACAGTGTTTTAACTGACAGTCTGCTGAATTTAAATTGGGTCAAATTCTGTTTGGCAAAGCAGGTTGTGTTTTTTTCTTTTTTAATGGTTGACTGCGTTTTACCATTTGCCGTTTTGTGTGGGTTGTTGATGGGGCACAATTTTAGACAATGGAAAATAACAGGTGTCTACCCTGCCAGCAGATATGAAAGAAGCAGTTTCTCAAAATAAAACCAAACAAGTGATTTTTCCCAGGATGTGATGGTCTTGGTGTGTCTGTGGTTTTACTGGAAATGTTTTTGTTTTTGTCATTGTTTTTAATAAACCTTTGTTTTCCTGTCTGATTCGCAATCCCAGGTGGCTGTTGAGTGTAGTAGACTGAAAATGTTGAATTCCAGACATGTTTATTTTGTATATCCTGGTCGCTTTCAGAGATGCCTTCAGTATTGAACTGATAAAGCTCTGTTATGTGTGAACAATCCCCCAATTCTCCCATATAGTCTGGCTCTCAGATCTACAACAAATCTTTGTAATATGATGTGATTGTTGTTTTATTATTATTATTATTTATACATTTTGTTAATTAAGTCATATTATTGATGATGTGGGCCAGCATTGAAATATTCCCCATAGAACTTAGGAACCTGTAGCTGCCTCATCACCAGGGATTATTTTTATCCTGTTTTAAAACTTTTTAACCATTTTTATCGCATTCAGAACTAATGCTCGCATTACCGCCAAACCACCACTTCAGCTAAAGTGTGTTCGCTGGTCTGATGCTGTGATGGCACCTGCCTGTCCATGGGCAAGTGACTGTGTTCTGCAGCAGCGCTAGCACTGATTGGAGGAGGTGCACTTCTCTCACTATAGGCAGTTGATTTCTGCGGATGCTCGCTGAAGAGCAAGGGGGTGATGAGAGATTGAAGGAAGCGTGCCCAAAATAAGCCACCACTGCCCAGACGCTGTAGAATCCCATATTTGGCGAACGGCAGCCCCTGTTAGCAACAGTAACTCAATTGTCCCTCTCTTTGCTCTTTTCAGCTAGACACCGCTAATCCTTTGATCACTCGTTCTGCCAGCATTCCTGGACTGAGATTTCAACTTTTCTTTCGACAACAACGATGGAATGTTCTTCTTGAGCTGTCTTTTTAAAACGGCATTGATAATGATATCATGATTTTGCATGTGCTGTAAAAGTTGTAGATACAGATTTCTGATATAAAAGGCATCACATGCAAGGTCTGACTAGGCGTTTACAGTGATGCGGCAATGGGACACAGTAGCTAGTAGTGTTGTCACGATACCAAAATTTTGACTTCGATACCGATACCAGGTTTAGTATCATGATACTCGATACTGAAACGGTACTTGAAACTGAAACGATACTGATTCGATACTCGGTACCTCTACTGAAATGACCTTATCCCTATTTACTTTGGCCCTTCAGAGGCAATTTCCTCCTGGTTTCTACTAGTTTTATTTAAATGTCAATATCAAAAAAAATATTCCCTGCACATCCATGGTTTTAAGTTCGAACTGAAGAAGAAGCTGTATCATTCAGAAATGTGCTACAGAATACATTTATTTCAGAATAGTCACATACAGTATATATATAATAACCATAACATACGTCGCCTAATGTATTTAAATACGTTTAAAAAAGAACGTACGAAAGCGCGTGTGTATTCACACAAGTAGGTACAGCAACGTATTTCAGCCCTAAGTGAGAGGGGTGGTCACTGCGGAAATGTCGACTGTACGGGACTTTGGCGAAATATAACAAGATAAACTCTTCAGGGTTCATCAGAAAACAGCTGTAGCTGAATATACTGGTAAGTACTTGGTTTCTTAAACATATTTATACGAGAGATTTTGGAGAAAAAAAATGAGGTGTCTTCTAAACCGAAAGTGCATCAGGTAGCCTACTGTGGAAAACGGCGAATACTCATTTGTACAACGTTTTAAAAAAATATTATTGTTTCTATACGTGACATGATAAAATACGACGACAGTCTATCGGGGTTATTTTGAGTGATTATACCATCATTTTTCAAGTCAAACTATCGTTAAATCCTTTACTTTGTGCTCACCTAAATTCTCAGTGGAAGTAAGGCGTTAGTTTAGTAGGTAACGTAAAGTAGCCTATAGCTCTGCCGGCCAAAAACAATATCGCGCGTGTGAGAGAATCAGACTCGTAGTATTGTTAGCTAACGTTCACCTTTCATCCTCTCAATCAGTAATGCAGACACATAACAGCAGAGCACACATTTGACCTAAAAGTACCGAACGTCGGAAAATTCTAATACCGAACCGTTTTTTTTTTTTAAGTATCTAAAAAGTACCAAAGTTTCGATGTACCGTGCAACACTAGTAGCTAGTTCTGCCTTGCCGTCTGCCAGTGACGTGCCAGGTAGCCGCACGCTACCAGTAGTCATCACTGAGAGATTCACCTCTGCGCCAGTTGGCACTAGCTCAGCTGTAGTGTGGAAAATCACCACTGGCTCACAACTGAGTGCACATACTTAAATGGCTGATTCTTGAGTAGGCCTTTGGCCTTTTGGCTTAATTCGGCTAAAACGTCGGTTGCCCTTTTTCCGTATTCGATGTATGTAGGGCTGTGTGGGTGGAATGGGAAAAGTCTGAGAGAGTCTCTCGAAGGAATACTATTCAGAGGACTGTTTGCACCAGTGCAGACCAGGCAAATGGATCAAGCAGAAGCCACCCTCTTTCGCTCTCCTTCTCTCTCAATGCCGCTTGACTGAGCCCTTTAGTCATGCAGTGTAATCTTGTGATCTGGTGAGGCTCTTGCAGAGAAAGAGGAAGTGGGCTGGGTGTCTGCTGTTGCAGGGAGACTCTCCAGGGAGGCTCTGAATGGAGGCCAGGCCTCCGGGTGGCTGACATCTCCCCGAACCGTACAGTCGGCCATCTTTCACAGAGCCCCCAAACGGGGCCGGAGCACTAGGCCGCCACCGATAAACAGGAAGAGGAAACGCCGCAAACAACGTGGGCGAAGGCTGGAACGTCCAGCCCCCTCCTCACCCCGAGAAACACTTGAGGCTGCTTTTAGTTTTTTTCCCTCCTAATGAGAGTGGGAAATACCAGGAGCAATAATGGGGCACATGGAGTAACTGAGTGAAAAGACTTGGAACAAAGGCAGGGAGTGGAGAAAGCTGAGAAACGCTGTATATCTGGGGTTTGTTTGGTTACAATGAGACATTTTTCCTAAGGGGCAGATAAATGAGGGAGTGATATGAAATTTCCAAGTTTAGGCAATGCAGGCAATGCAGCCAAACGTGCTGAGAGAGGATGAGGTTCCATTTCTGTGTTTTTTCATTTCTCAGTTCATCTTTATGACTGTGTGTCGAGGCAGAATCGGTCACGTGACGCAGCGTTGTTTTTATTGGTGAAGTGAGATGAGACCGGTATCAGGCAGACACGCAGGAACTTGACCCCCCCCCCCCCCCCGCCCCTCCGCTATATTTCGTTTTGTTGTTTACTTGCTTCAGCTCTCCACTCCTGGCGTGTAGGAGCTATATAGCATATCTATCACTGATTTTAGGGATTTGGCTCGTAGCCCGGCGACAGTACTGCTTCTTTTTGCCAGCGAGGGCTGGACTAATGGTGCTTTTGAACCCCTCCCACTGGGATTTAAGGAATTGAATTCTGGCAGGGGTGGAGAGTGAGTGAGTGAGAGGGAGATCTGGTGTCTCTGCTTCTTTTGTTGGTTTCCCTTTTATATAAAATATGTGGATAGTTTGTGCTGCACAAGTGGTTGGATTTTCCCTACCTAACATTTCACCTGGGCGATCGTATTGCAATCCAACACATTCGCACTGAATGCTGTCCCCCAGTTTTACAGCTCTGCTAGTCGATAAGTGCTAGAACCACAGGGTCTGGTCTGTCGGTTGCTCTCTGCAGCCTACAGGTCCCTCCCTCAACTAGACATGTCAAAACTAGTGTTGAGCTGCATGTCATTCCTGAGACTGCCGGTTAGAATTCCCTCTTATTCCACACTCGTGTGTGCCATTCCCCGTGTTTTTCACTGGGATAAAGGCACTGTTTGTGGAAACGGCTCTGCGATTTTGGTCCACCTTTTACTCACTATACAGTCAAGCCGGAAAGTCTCCCCACCCCTTTCACCTTCTCCACGTTTTATTACGTTACAGACTTATACTACAATAGATTGAGTTCATTTTTTGCCTCAAACATCTACACACAATAGCCAATAATGACGAAGTGAAAACAGGTTTTTAGAAAATATGCAATTTTATTTTACTGACAAAAATAGGTTATTTAGGGGTTACATATCTGTACACACCCTTAGCCTAATACTCGGTTGCTGCACCTTTGGTAGCGATTACAGCTTCAAGGCATCTTGGGAAAGAAGCTACGGGCTTGGCACACTTGTTTCTGGACATTTTTGCCCATTCCTCTTGGCATATCCTTGCAAGCTCCGTCAGGTTGGATGGGGAGCGTTGGTACACAGCCATTTTCAGCTCTTTCCACAGATGTTCAATTGGATTCAGGTCTGGGCTCTGGCTGGGCCACTCAAGGACATGCACAGACTTTCTCCGAAGCCACTCCTTTGTTCTCTTGGCTGTGTGCTTCGGGTCGTTGTCATGTTGGAAGGTAAACCTTCGCCCCAGTCTGAGGTCCAGAGCGCTCTGGAGCAGGTTTTCTTCAATGATCTCGGTGTACTTAGCTGCATTCATCTTTCCCTCTATCAGGACTAGTCGCCCCGTTCCCGCTGCTGAAAAACATCTCCACATCATGATGCTGCCACCGCCATGCTTCACTGTAGGGATGGTATTAGCCAGGTGATGAGCGGTGCCTGGTTTCATCCAGACGTGACGCTTGGTATTCAGGCCAAAAAGTTCCATTTTGGTTTCATCAGACCAGAGAATCTTGATTCTCATGGTTTGAGAGTCCTCTAGGTGCCTTTTGGCAAACTCCAAGCGGGCTGTGATGTGCCTTTTACTAAGGAGGGACTTCCGTCTGGCCACTACCATAAAGGCCTGATTGGTGGAGTGCTGCCTGGATGGTTGATCTTCTGAAAGGTTCTCCCATCTCCACAAGGATACGCTGGAGCTCTGTCAGAGTGACCCTCGGGTTCCTGCTCACCTCCCTGGCCAAGGCCCGTCTTCCCCGATTGCTCAGTTTGGCCGGGCGGCCAGGTCTAGGAAGATTCTTGGTGGTTCCAAACTTCTTCCATTTACGAATGATGGTGGCCACTGTGCTCTTTGGGACCTGTAAAGCTGCAGAGATTTTTCCATACCCTTCTCCAGATCTATGCCTTGACACAATCCTGTTTCTGAGGTCTGCAGATAATTCCTTTGACCCCATGGCTTGGAGTTTGCTCTGACATGCACTGTCAACTGTGGGACCTTATATAGGCAGGTGTTGGCAATCCCCAATCATGTCCAATCAATTGAATTTATCACAGGTGGACTCCAATTAAGTTGTAGAAACATCTCAAGCAGTATCAGTGGAAACAAAATGCACCTCAGCTCACTTTTGGGTGTCATATCAAAGGGTGTTCACACTTGTGTACATATGATATTTTACATTTCGATTTTTTATGAATTAGCACAAATGTCTAAAAACCTTTTTTCACTTTGTCATTATGGGCTATTTTGTGTAGAATTTTGAGACAAAAAATTAACTCAATCTATTGTAGAATATGTCTGTAACGTAATAAAACGTGGAGAAGGTGAAAGGGGTGGGGAGACTTTCCGGCTTGACTGTATATGCCATGGCCTTTCATCTACATCATTTAAATATGTTCAGTTGGTTCTAAAAAATAAATAAAATGAAACATATCCATGTCATGTTGTTGATTGACAGCAGATGGTCACATTTGACCAGATAACAGTGAATATTTTAGATTCTCTGTAAATATTTTTTTATAAGGAAGGGTGAAGTCATAATGTTTTTAACACTTACTGTCGTTTTCCCCTCTATAGTAAGAATTGTAATTATGCACTGGATTATGATTTGTCGATTTTTACAAACCTGACGATTTATGTTAGTTCATTGTGCTGTGGAACCTTTTTATTTTTTAAATTAAATTCTGAAGTTTCTACATGCAGAGTATTTGCTGAGACATTGGTCGATTAAACCTGCCCATCTGTGGCTTTGTGACATTCTTATTCTTTTTTATTTTTTATTTTATTCAGAAAGAAACAAGAAAGCTGGGATATGCAGTTTTTTTTTTCTTACTCTCCATTTGACATTCCGCTTCAGACTTGTGTATACATATCTAGATTTACCCATATAGTGATAAATAATTTGGTGATATACTGCAAAATAATTCACTTGATGGCAGGTTCAGAACTGGACAGTTTATTTATTTTGGCTAGCTGTAGACTGCTCTCATTGGCAGTAATGAGGAATGCACTATTCTCAGTAGTGCATCTGGGTTTGTCCAGCAAATCAAAACTTAATTTTTTTTATTAATCTAAAATTGTCATTTTTGTCCCCAGGATTGTGTCTAATTTAGCTATTTTAGGTTAGACTGGGTGGTGGAAATACCATGTTGGTGGAAATGTGGCTGAACTGCACCACTTTAACCTGAAGTGAGACCTCAAGTTTTTTTCTCTGTCTGATAAGACAAGGCAAGGCAAACATTTGTATACAAATGGCCATGCAGGTAATTATTTTTAAAAGTACACGAAGGCCAAAATGCAGGGCACACACAACGATGGCCCTGTGGCCTCTGTGTAATTCCAGCTCTGTTGAAAATATGACATGTTAAATATTGAAAATGAAAATGTATATTTATATGCCTATACAGCGGTATAAAATCGGTTTTCCTAAGATGTTGATGGACAAGTCTGCCACATAAAACATTGATTTTCCAATCATGTTGGTCAATTTTGGTCGGTTTTTAAGTAGCCTGTGTTTTTCAGATATTGTTTATTCAGGCAGTTGTTACTGTCCATGTCTTGTGCAGTGATTGTTTTCTCTCTCTCCCTCTCTCTCTCCCCCTCTTTCTCTCCCGCTCTCCCTCCTATTTTCAGGACTACTTGCCCTCGCAGCAGGACATCCTTCTAGCCCGCAAGCCAACCAAGGGTATCTACGAGTACGACTTTGAGATCAAGAATGTGCCCTTCAAGATGGTGGACGTCGGCGGGCAGAGGTCGGAGCGCCGGCGGTGGTTCGAATGCTTCGACAGTGTCACCTCCATCCTCTTCCTGGTCTCATCCAGTGAATTTGACCAGCTGCTGATGGAGGACCGGCAGACCAACCGGCTCATGGAGTCGCTCAACATCTTCGAGACGATAGTCAACAACCGCGTCTTCGGCAACGTCTCCATCATTCTCTTCCTCAACAAGACGGACTTGCTGGAGGAGAAGGTCAAAAGCGTGGCCATAAAAGACTACTTTGCTGAGTATGAAGGGGAGCCCCACAGTCTGGCGGACGTGCAGAAGTTCCTGGTGGAGTGCTTCCGCAACAAGCGCCGTGAACAGCAGCAGAAGCCGCTCTACCACCACTTCACCACAGCCATTAACACAGAGAACATTCGACTGGTTTTCCGTGATGTCAAGGACACCATCTTGCATGACAACCTCAAGCAGCTCATGTTACAGTGATACTCATCCCTAAGGACTTTTTTTTTCTTAACTCCATTAGTTATTAACCCTTTAAAATGTTTTTTGGGGGAAGGATTTTGTGGCTGTCGTCAGCAGTGACATAAGGGGTTAATGAGATGAACAGGGTTGTGCACCTGTAGTGCCCAGTGCTGTATAAAAAAAAAAATACTTGCTATGAAAATGTATGTATTGGTTTTCATTTTAATGCTTCCTTCTTATGTTGAAGTAACACACTGATCTTATGATTAATTTTCTAAGTAACTAACGCATGTAAGTGGAACTAAAAAAAGAACGTTTTTAGGATGGGAGAAGAGTCGTTAATATCTTTTGTGTCTTACTGAGCCTTTATTACTGTTGAATAGCAAGGGCTAAAACAATGCAAGCCAACAGATGTTTTATTTTTAATAGGAAACATGTTCTGAGTTTTTCAGAATACCTGTCTGGCCTTAAGTTTTAGATTTGGTTTTCTAATCAGTTGTCATTAAATTTTTTTTTTTATATATTTGATTTCTTTAAGTTTTTATATTATATTCCAAAGGTTTACACTATACCACTGTAGATTTACTACTGCTGATGGATATGTTATCATAGTGAATGGGAGTGTAACGTCATCCAACAAGGTTGGTATAGGCACATGGCATACATTGACACCACTTAACTCATACTGTAGTTGGCTATGCAGTGGAGCTTGAAAGGCTACGGTATTTGGCTTATTCTCAGGGCTTAATGTAGACCACTTTGTATATTAATTTAAATTTGTGTGCTTTAAAAAAACACCCAAAAGTGCCATAGCATTCATTACTTAGACCTGTCTATCCATCAGTGGTATTAAATCCGCACTGCTGGCTAGCTAAATAACTTCTTCCAGTCTTCCGTTTTCACCTGATGCTCACAACTGAAGGCTCTTTTATGCTTCAGTAATCTCTTCATTGTGTTCATGTCAGGGAAGGGGATAGGTGTCTGTTTTAATTTATTTTTCCTTCACTAAAGTTTTCACTCTGCTGGTAGACCAACATTTGTGTGCTTTTTAGTTTGTGAAAAGTGCATCTTTGTCCAAAGTGCCACATTTTTATGGTACCATTAACTAATCCGTTATGCTTCTCCTCCACCTGTTTCAATTACATACAAAAGGGATAGAAATTGCTTGGTGAACCCTGTAAAAAGAATGTTGAATGTTGTTGATGTAGAATTTTGTTTATAGGTAGTTGTACAGTTTTATTTTTTTTTCTCAAATAGTTTTGTTTTCGACGTTCTTCATGTACATGTCTAACACACTCCTCTTTTTCTTTTTTTCTCCTGAATTTTTTTATAACTCACTTATGTAATTTCTGTTTTTCCAAACATCTATTACAATTACCAGGCTCTTAAAATAATTAGCATTCTGCCTTCCATTTCCTGTGTGATATCCAGTTTAATTTTCTTGGTATGTCAGCATTTTGATGAGACGCTGAGGTGATAAGTTAAGTTATACTTTATTGACCCCGTGGGGTAATTTGTCCTCTGCGTTTGACCCATCCTAACTACTTAGGAGCAGTGGGCAGCCACAGTGAACTCCAGTTCTGACGCCAGTGCCTTGGTCAAGGACAATGGCAGGAGTTTACCTAACCTGACATGCATGTCTTTGATACTGTCTATTACTTACAGACCTTCTTACGTAATTCCCTTCATGTTGTGCAAATACATCTCAGGACACATAATTCCTGGTGTGGTCTGATTGATCACTGTGGAATTTAGTCATTTGCAGCATCTTGGCCTAACTACATCATTTTAGTGTGCACTGCTGCAATAGACCGTTTGTGTCCAGCTACTCGACACATCTGTTCAATGAGACCCAAAAGCTTGCTTTGAGATTTTATAGGTTTTCCAGTTTGTTTCAGATGTAAATAATTTCCTGAAAGTGAATGCTATAGACTCTGATGTAGATTGAACATCATCTGATGCTTTCAAAAGGACAACGTAGTGGTGCCTGGAAGTTGCAACACATACAAGCCAGACTGTCTCCATAGTTGCGTATCTGTGACAGACATTGATGGGGTGTTTGAATTCCTGTTTTATGCACTTTTGACAATTGCCTGACAGTAAAGAAAAATGCCTGATATAATATGTGGAATAGGCTATGGCAATAAGCCTGTCAGTACGTGGTGATTTTTGTTCAGCATTCCACTAAAATAATTCACAAAATTTTAAGATCAATGGCTTCCCTGCTAACACTGCGTTACTTCAAAAAGATAATTGAGAGTAAAGTTTTCAGCTCTGCAGAAAGTTTAGTACGATAGTAGTGTCTTTTCAGTTTTGGAAGCAGTCGTTTGCATTTTTCTAAAGCGGTAAAGTAGACAGGGATGTTGTCTTATGACCCGTGGAGTGTAAATAAATCTAACCGAGCGCCTTCCATTTGGACTGCTTTCAGAGTATTAAATATACTTAATTCACTGAATCTCTGTCTTTAATCAGAGATTTTCACCCTGTCAAAATACGTCTCTGAGAGACGCTGACTCACCGGTACGGTCGTACTCTAACTGGTCAGATATGATAAGCACATTTTTTTGTCCTGGGGCAAATTCTTTTAGAAACAAGCTACGTTATTAATGCATGCTTTTCATGCAGAATACTGTGGATTTTTTTCCGACTTGGTTTAAAAAAATTTAAAAAGAAGAAATTTAGACTGGTCACGATGACTGTCATGGTGATGAGAGGCTAGTTTGTTGGCTTTAATGTCAAAATAATTATGTGTAGTTGGACACACTGCAGTGACTGATTCAAACTGATTCAGGCCAGGCAGATCCCTTTTCCTTTACATATCTGTCTGTATAAGGATGGCCAGTGCAGTTGATCCTGCATCTTTGTCACAAATTCTTTTAGAATTGATTTAAACCAAAATCAGAACAGCTGCGGATGGAGCATCGCTTCTCCTGCCAATGCACCCTGTGCCTCTACAATGCCTGTATTGTGTAATCAGAGTTTCTTTCCTCCTAAACTGTACAAACACTGTGTAACAAACAAACAAGAACCCATTGTGGGGGATTCAATGTTTTAATCACTATTTGGGGATGTGCGCCTTCATGCCAACCATCCAGGGGTATCCAAATGCAAGAGAACGGGAGACTTCATCTTACAAATAATTTTGTCTTCCCTAATGAGTACTAGGGTATTTGAGAGGAAGACATCCGGTTTAAGTGTAATTGGATCCACTGTAAACCAAATTCGATGGTACCCTGCAATTTTGTTTTTTCTGCATAGACCCCTCTCTGCAAACCCTTGTAACGTTGGGTGAAGCAGTCAATTAACTTTGCTATAGAAACAATACTGTAGCCATTATTTGCTAGCTATGCAACACAACTTTACTGTTTTCAAAAGGATGGCACCATACAAAGAGACAAACCTAAAAAAATAATTTTTTAACAAAAAAAAAAAAGAAGAAAAAAAGACTTTACAGTGCCTGCCTGTCAAGCATTCGGGCGCCATTTCCATGCATATGTGGTGTTTTTGTATATGTGCATCTCATCCCTTATTGGGCACTGAATTTCCACAGGGCTAATTGAAATGATGCGTTTGGTCCTTTGGTAAAAGGCCTGCCGTTATGCATTTTGTACTCTTGTGTATTTGCATTTTATATGTAAAAAGATAGCTGGTCAAACTGCTTTTTATTTTTACAGTGGTAGGTATCACCCTTACCAGACAAGCCTGGTGGTGGAAATATGTTCAAAAAGAAATGGATAGGAAATGCTATGGACCTATTCTACAGCCGTTTCTAATAATATACTGTGTTTAGATATTTTGGGTGGGGAGGGCAGTGGGATTGTTCATTATACAATCTGCATTCTAAAACGGTTTCATTGTAAATTGAGAATTCTCAGTAAAATTCTTTATTGTACAGTTCTCATCTAAACTTCTCTGCTCTCTGACACCTTTCAGTCTTCAATAAAAAAAGAAACCTTAAAAAAGAGAAGTGTGCGAAGTTTTATTTTGTTAATTTCATGATGCATGTGCCATTTGGCCATTGAAGGCTGTCTGAAAATCAGTGGTGGACACTAGCTGTTGATAGAAAACTGAGCGGCTTTGATTAGATAATCTCACCACATTAATACATTACTTTGAATCATATTTATGTGTAGCCAACAGACCTTGGCTGTTGCGCCTCACGGTGGATAACATTTGGATGTAATCTGCTGATGCAGCAGGAAGGGGGAGGTTGTTATTTATATTCCTGCTCCATTGCTGGTTTGAATGGACTTCATTGATAGTGTGCCATGCAGATCCAATCATATAAGACAGCACTGCATGGTATTCATTCTATTATGCAATTATGAGTGAATTTCTATTAAATAAATGTTATTTTTAATGTTATATTCTACGTAAGTGTTTTGGGTAGTTTCACTATAGAAGCTATACATATTTTCAAAATGAATGTTGATCCTAAACTTCATATTTTTGCTGGTGCATGGTGACTATCACAGCACTCTCACGTTTGGTGCTGATATGTTAAGCTTGGCTGTCAGCAGTGCAAGGCGGTGATTCAGAGAGGAGCCTTAAGACTGTTCTGCACCTGGTGAAATGTAAATCTGACATGTGGCCACATTATTGGTATTCCATCTTTCTAAGACCAAGCTGAAAGAAGGGAATATGTCACCGTTTAAATTCATGCCCTAAGATGTTATGCATGATTTGTAGTTACAAAAAAGATCAATTTGAATGTAACCTTTTAGGAGAGTAACGTCAATGGCAATTAGCAATCTACGACAGAAATATGCTGAGGGAAATTCAGAGGCTTATTTATTTCACTCTACTGAATCGCTACGTCGTTTTAACGTTTCAGGGTACTTGTTTTTCAATTACACAGAATAGTTTGAGCAGCAATTCGTATGTATTACAATCTGCCAGGAAGGAATGGTAAATTAGCCAGGGGTTAAGTAGGCCTGTATATGTTAGCTGGTTCCAGAAAGTGATGTTCTGAGAAAACTCTGGGATTGTCTCCACTGACGTTAACCACATAGTAGCCTGTACGTTATATGTGTGGCAACCATGTTGGGAATACAAAACCATCCAGCATTGTGCAAGCAAGCGTAGGGGCATCCAGTACTACCAGTACGGTAAATGCCTGATATTGGTTTGTTTACGATAGTTCGAGCGCTATGCTATTCGTTAGCGGCTAGTGTTTGTTTCTTAGCCAGAGTTGGTGAATTGATTGCTATAGCTAGTGTCCGTGTGCTGTTTGGTTTCACACCTGAATGTTTTCAAACTGAATAGAACGGGGCTCTTACCGTTTCTGTGTAACCATGTTGTGTGCCTTAGCTAGCTACTAGCTAACGTTACCTAAAACTAAGTTTGCTCGCTAACATTCCCTAAGCTAGCTCACCTTTAGCTAGTTTAGGTCATACAAGCCAGCTAAACTCAATTGCTAACGTTAGCTAGTTTAGATCATCCAAGTCAGCTAAACTCAATTGCTAACGTTAGCTAGTTTAGCCAGCTAATTTCCTTCTGACGCCGACCGATTTGCTCCCTACATTTCACGAAACAACTCGCCTGTTGGGTCTCAGATAGCCTAGCTAGGCCTATTCACGTGGCTAGTTTGCTTACAAGCTTCAAGTTAGCTTGACTAGCAAGTGGCCGTCTGTTCATAGCTAGCTGGCTAGCGTTAGCTGACAACTTCTGCAGCTCGCAATAATCGAGTAGCTAGTAGTAGTACAGGGGGGGTCATTCCTATGCTCCCAGGGTCCTATGTTCCCCATATTTATATGGCACATAATGGGAACATGACAAAGGGTCCTATGTTCCCCAGCTCTATGAACCTGAAAAAGATGTTCCCCAGCTCTGTATTCGCTTAATATGACATGGGCTATTGTGGGTTGGTTATGGTTATAAACTGGATAATATTTATGAAATATTTTAACTTGCAATGTCGTCTTCTGTCTGTGTTAGATGCAGGTGATCCAGCACTCATCTGAGAGATTACGGACTGCCCTTGTGTCTAGCCGCCAGGATTTGACAGCTCTCTACCAGAAGTATAGTCGCGATGAGAGGCGTTTAATGGAGGAAGGCCTCCGTCCTGACAGCACTCTGTTCAGCCCCATCAGCTTGCACTCAGATTCTGACTGGATCACCTCACATCCCGAGGCACCCCAGGACTTCCAGAGTTTCTACACCGACCCCTACCGCAGTATTCCCGTTAAAGGCAGAGAGACCGTTTATATCCAGACCATTGGTATGTTGCTGCTTAAATAAATAAATGCACTTCAGTGAAGTGCTGAACTATGGCAAAGCTCATTTGATGGTAGTATCCGAAACACCCATTCTAACCAATATATCATTGAATATACATTAAAACTCATCGCTAAAGTTTTGATGCTTTAGTTTAATATTAGAGAGGGGATAGTATTGTACGCTTTCATGACCTGTGAGATGGTGTGTCTGTGCTCACAGGCTCATTTGGAGGAGCAGACGCTCTCACAGAGCAGTATTTGGGCTGGCTGCGGGACTACTGCGAGGCATTTTATTATGGGCTTTTGGTGAAGCTCCTTGACCCAGTGACCGTGGCTGCCACTGGCTGTGCCTTCAGGATCAATGACAACACTCATAATCTACAGATGCATGCCGGTGAGAGCCATCTCTGTGTTGGGCCAGTACTCATTTCTTCCATTTTTCTTTCCTTGTGGTCTTTCTGTGTTCATTTTAGCGAACCGAATCCAGTCCTGGAAGGCCACTGCATTTGCTGGCTTTTTTGTGTTCTTTTGGTATTGCCAAAAGAATCTATGCATTTTTCACAAATTGGTGGCTGATTGATGGGAAATCACAAAAACCTGCAGACCTAACCCTCAGGACTTAAGTTTGACACCCCTGAATTAGGAGAAATGCGTAATGACCATTCAGTCCAGTCTTCTTCTTTTTTCCCCCAAAAACACATACTTGTTGTTTGTGAAACTTTCAAGGGAAAAATTAGGGGGAAATTTAAGTTAACAGTGCATTGGAATTTATTTACAGCATCCGTGTTACTTAGCTCCGGTTCAACCCTGTTTCAATTTCCGTTTGTTCCAAACTGCAACTGGTAAACTTACATCAGTTTTGTCAGGGGCCAAATTCCAAGAGGATAAATAAACAAAACAAAATACTAAACTAAATTAAATAAGATGTCTATAATAACAATCGATAGCTGTGTTATAGCTATAGATAGCTGCAATAAGGTATTGGTTCACCGGCTGTTAATAATTGTTCACAAGAAATAAATGCTAGGTCAATGAAAACCCTGATTGCTATAATTCAGTTTATAATTTGTACAACAGTTTAATATATTTTACGATAACCCTTTGTCTATAATACTTCTCTCCTCTTCTCATGCTAACGAACAAGATTAACGTTTACACTTCCTATGCCTGGCATACAGCAATCCAGAGTACAGATTTCCAGGGTTCTGATCATGTACAGTATGTTGGGTTAAATCCATTTCCCTGAAGTTATCAATGGGATTTAAGTCACATGATGGCAATTGCCAACTAGTATCTTAAAATCCCTGGTACACAAACCATGCCTTCTGACTTCTGGCATTCTGACGGGGATCGTTATCCTGTTGTTCCTCCTAACCTTTTAGGCCAACACTAATCTCAATTCAGTGCAATTGTGCAGTTCAGAACAAAATGCACTATACAGTATGTGTGCACATTTTTATACATGGTGTTTATTTTTGATTGCTAGTTTATTGTTCTGAGTGTCAATATCAGGGCATGAAATTTACTTTTTCACCCAATGTTCAGAGTGGCTTGTGGATTCTAACAATCAGCCGTCTTCAACATTTTACCAGCCACATTACAATATAACACAACCTGGTTGGTTACCTGCCAAAGTGAGTGCTACCGTAGAAAATCCTACCAGCCACAATCAATATTTTACCAGCATTTGGCTGGTGGCTGGTTTTAATTCCACACCCTGGAATATGTTATCATGCAATAAGGCCCAAATCTTGTAAATGTGTGTGCAGACCAATGTCACCTTTTTATACCTGGTCTTTTTTTCAGGTGATTTACTAAACTTTTTAGAGAAGAGGAAGCCCAAAGATGCCTTCTGCATTGTGGGGATCACCATGATTGACTTGTACCCCAAAGACTCCTGGAACTTTGTATTTGGCCAGGCATCCCTCACTGAAGGTGTGTATTATCTCATAGTAATGATGGTTGCCACTCTCACTTGTCAAGGTCAAGATCCTCCTTCTTAAGAGTGCTATTTAAAACCCGGTAATGCCAAATCATCCTGTTAACGTTGAACTCAAGCTGTCATTGTCTGATTTAAAAAGTGTAATTGCAGAGCGGCTAATCCTGGGGTTCTGCATGCAGTTGAGACTGTCTACCACAAGAGGGCAGACCTGTACTTCCTTGTAACTGTAAAGATACAGTGCATGGTTCTATTTTCATGAAGGATCTTGTGCTCTAAGAGTTTTAATAGGATGCATTTGTTTTTTTAAATCTCTTATTTTTATTTTTATGCTGTTTTACTGTACAGGGATGGGGGTTTTCAGTTTTGCCAGATACGACGACAATTTCTACACCAGGAGTTACAAAGGACGACTGCAGAAAGGGAAGAAGATGAGGCAGGGGGATTATACAGCGTTCACTGGATACTACACGCCACCCATCACAGGCATCCTACTGCTCAGGTCCTGCAAGGTCTGCTTGTCCAAAATCACCATAGTTCTTTATCACGGGGAGGATGGAGGACAGATTGAGATACTTAATAATGTTAAGTCATAATTGTTTCTGCTGTCATTATGGTTATTGCAGCTTGCTTCAGTTGTTTATGAAATAAAATGTTACAGAACAACATGCACATCATCCAAGTCTTTTTTCCCAGTCTTTGCACAAAATGGGGCTGAGTGCAGTGAAGTGTATTCTTTCATATAATGCATATAAAAATAAAAATTGTGCAACGTGTGTAACATGGGTATCATTGTAAAAATTATTTGTAAAAATAAGTAAACATTATGGATGAAATATTTCATTAAAGCAGTGAGAGGTCATTGATTGTGATTGATTGACTGAGATGTGATCCCGTGACAATGTAATTATAGGATCAGCCAGAATCATTGAGGTGCCAGTTTTAATGTGATGTGTTGTCCTCTCTAATTACTGTATGTTACTGCTCTATTTTTGTTGTAGGGTAAGTGTGCTGCCATGAGCAAATTCCAAGACATCAAGCTCATGGCACCGCTTTCGAAAATGCCCGTCGTGAGACCGAAATGTGGAGTACGGTTTGTAGATAAGTGGACGAAAGCAGTCTCCCTGTTGTTCTCCTGACAGACCCTGACCCATGAGATCGGACACATCTTTGGCATAAAGCACTGCCAGTGGCTGCAGTGTGTAATGCAGGGCTCCAATCATCTGGAGGAGTCAGACCGCAGGCCACTGGACCTCTGCCCCGTATGTCTCCGTAAGCTTCAGTCAGCACTTAAATTCAAGATGGCAGACAGATACAGGGTGAGTGCCCTGAGGAGCTTTTCAGTGCATCGCTGTTTAATATTACATTTCGGCTGTCGACTGTCTCTCTCCGTCAATTCATAGGCACATCATTTCAACATTTTGATATAATTTGTGTTATTCATTTTTTATCAATTGTGGCCAGGTCTAGGTCATGTTCTGCCTTGAACTTTGGAACTGAACATTTATATATGTTCTTTCAACCTCTTAAAATCAAATAGTCCTGATTTAGCAGCTAAAGACATGCTTTAGCCTTGATGAAGTATAGTCTTGGTACGCCATGTAAATAGGTGGAATGAACAAATATGTTATATGGAAACTTGTTTTGTTTTGGAGTTAATCATAAAAACTGACTACTCATTTAGACATGGTAAACATTTTGAACTTCATTTGAAGGGATACAAATTTACAAGGGATGCAAGTCTGAGATCTGAACATCATTTGCTGTTATTAGAATATTAAAATATTGAGCAATATCATAAGTGTGCATCGCTGCCTACATTTTTTTAATTTTCATTTTCATGCCATGAGAGGGCATTGTAGTGCATCTGTGCGTGGAGTTTCTATCAGGTAGGACCTACATTGCTGTGTAGGAGTTACTGCTTTTTCTGTGGCTCTGATTGATCAATTTACCTTGACTTGCATATTACGTTTTTACAGAGTAGAGTATTCTGGGGGCAATTGTAACAGGGGTCAATTGTAACACAATTTTTTGTTACAATTGCCCCCAACCCTGAACACATGAAACTAGCTAGCTTGCTGGATAGAATCTCAGCTCTAGCTTGTTTCAGATTGGTGCAATTTTATGGTGTTGCAATTGCCCCGTTACAATTGCCCCCAGAATACTCTACTTATTCGGCACAATAGGAGCCAATTTTATGACAGCCTGCACATCACAGCAATCCTGCATTAGTTTGAATGGGATGATCACCTGTAGGGAGGTAACCAATGAAGTCATTGTTCTAGGTCTTCTGACATATTCTGACTAACTGAATGCGATGTGGCTGTAATAAATATTTGTATGATAACTGCCTTCATGTAGGCCTGCATCGTTGATCCCATTGCTGACGCAAGAATAGAATGTAATTTATGCTGTGGCGTATGCGAGAGTAAATTGGTACTGCTTGCTGAAGAAGGCTATATTTGCTGCAGTACAGACAGGAGTGTAGGTGTGATGCACCCACAGTTATCTTTGGGGATCCAGAATAACACACAGCTTGCTCTTCTCACCAGGCTTTACTCCAGTGGATGGAACCGGGGTTGCCGAGCAACGAGCCACACTCGTCCCCAGAGTCTGTGGCCCACTCAGCCAAACCCACCCAGGCGTTCGAGGACTCCAGGCAGTGGTTGCAAAAGTGCCTGGGTGTGCTGGGGGATTAAATATTCTAGCATTGTGTCAAACGTGGCAAGTTTTGCATGCATCCTGTCTGTATATTTGTGTGTGTACAGTATATAGATGAATGAGCTTGACTTTGAGGGACAGTCGAAATATCCAAGTGTCCTTGGAACGTCAAAAAAACATCGAAAGTATCCGGACACCCCTTGGTCTGGGGCTGTTTTCATGATTCGGGCTAGGCCCTTTGGTTCCAGGGAAGGCACATCTTAAAGCTACAGCACACAATGGCACTCTAGATCATTCTGTGCTTTGGGGAAGGCCCTTTCCTGTTTCAGTATCATAAAAGTGAGGTCCATACAGAAATGGTTTGTCGAGATGTGGAAGAACCTGACTGGCCTGCACAAGACCCCTGACCTCAACCCCATCGATCACCTTTGGGATCAGTTGGCAAGCCGACTGAGCCAGGCCTAATCGCCCAACATCAGTGCCCGACTTAATACTCTTCTCGCGGCAATGTTCCAACATCTAGTGGAAAAGCCTTGCCAGGAGAGGACGCTGTTATAGCAGCAAAGTGAGGACCAACCCTATATTAATGCCCATGATTTTGGAATGAGATGTTGGATGCGCAGGTGTCCATATACTTTTAGTCATGTAGTGTATATCCATCTTTCTTGCTAAGTCGCTAGCACAATGTAATTTGTTATGTAGATATCGAGGCTCGCAATACCGTTGTACACCTTCGTACGCATAAAATATTTTGTCTCAAAATGTAGTGCAATCTCACAGAAGTAACCCGATAGCCCAAAATAGCATGTAGCAAGAATAAATCCTGGAAAAGCGTGTGATTTTATGGAGAATGGTGAGACGTGTGTTGCATTCCATATGGCAGCCGACTCTCAAACCGTATGCCAGCCCCGTGTGGTTGGGGGTTCAATCCTCCACCACTCCAGAGCTGTGTTCCTTTAACTGTTACCCTCTCTGCTTTCTGCTTACCCAAAATATATATAATTAAAGACATACATTTATATACCTGTATTTCATTTATATATTTTTCCCCTTTATCTCTGTTACCTGCTCTGCTTTTTAAAACTAAAAATGAAAGGAAAATACATTTGATTTGACCCTGATGAAATGACAAATCAGTCAAATATTTAATCAAATATTGAAGTTATTCTGTTTTATCTCTTATTACATACTGGGCTGAAACATTTTCAATGGTAGAAAAGCTTTGTATTAATGTATGTGGAGACTTGTGAAAGAATGTACAGTGTGCAGAAAACGAGACTTGCTAAGAGATCTGTGGGTCTAGAATATATGATGTTCAAATTGTTTCTATTTGTGCTTACCTTGCAACATACTTCTAGTGAATCTTTTGTCATGCATAATTTATGTAATATTTTTATATCCAAGGAAAAGCACTCATTAAGGAAACTGAATTACTTTATTGATGTGAAATCTTCAGTTAATATTGCAGCATTTTTCAGGTTTAGAAAGCTATTTTCATTTAAAAACAACAATGAATGTGTACTCTCCATAATGCACTTTTGAAAATAAAATAAGTGATTAAAAAAGAACTATACTTCTTATATGGTACACATACATTTGCATTTGTCCATTCAGAAAGAAATTCAAGTTAAGATCTACATGCCGTCTGTGGGCATGTGTGTGAGCACAGCATTCCATAACTAAGCCATTTCAGTTACACAGTCACAGTTTACACTATATGGAAATCTACACTGACACTTGTCTTTACTCTGCAAATATAATATATAGTCTACAGTATATATAATAATGCAATGCATTTTTTCAAGTAAAGTAAAGTGTTTTCCCTATCAATACATACTTCCTAATCAAAAAGTTCAAAAATGCTTCATGCATTCAAGTATGGCTTTCAGTGATAAAGCATTGGGTCCATGTGCTCTAAAACAAAATTTCCAGGTGGACAGCTGAAAAAACGGTTTGCCGTGTAGTGGGTACTGCTGACAAAAGAACAATGGGCCTCATTCACCAACCATTCTACAAACAAAATTTTTCTTAAGACTTTCTTTAAAATGTTTTTATGAACATTCTGGCATTCACCAATGTTTTCTTACTTGGGATTTTTTCTTGGGTAGAACAGAAGCCCAGAACGCAAACATCAGTTAATCACGAAATGTATGTAAAAACATTTTAAAGAAAGTCTTAAGAACAAATTTGTTCGTAGAGTGATTGTTGAATGAGGCCCAATATTCCTGGATTGTCATATATTTGATACGTGGGGGTTATTTGGTTAAAACATACAGCAGTATGGCCACAACACTACATTTAAGGCAATGATTAATTTTGTCAAACAAAGAATTGTAAGAAAAAGCAACATTAAAGCATTCCAGTGTCCCTGTATGGAACACTCGCACCATTACCTGGATTACCCATGTTTTCAAGTGCCGTTGTATCCCAGTGACTGAAGCTACATATTAATAATTAGTAAGGGAGTCTTGTGCCATTCCTGAACATATGATGTTTGTTTTCACGTCCACATATCTCCCAGAATTATTTGGCCAAAAATGTTCATTAATCATATACTTATAACAGTAAAATACTTACTGTGTTATAGGTGTGAGGCAAATGCAATTTTATGCCTCGATTATTCAAATAAAAGTGCAATGGTAGAATGTTTTGGCTAATTAAGGGACTGTTGAAGAGGTTATATTGGGGCAAAACAGCACTCACGCAGCCTTTCTAGAATTGAGTAGGACGTCCCGCATCATTGGCCTACAGTCTCTTAGGTGGCCACACTAAATTCTGGCCTTCATGCCAGAAACAGACTACAATCCTGCGGTAGTGACCCCAGAGACCAATGATTCAATAGACCCTTATGTTTTAGAGAAGATTCAGTAGATAAAGTTGGAATGGAAGACACAACAAAATAAGTTGTTCAGAAACTAAGTAAAGTATAGACACTCTTATACATGCATACGCAACGTAAGACCTATTACTGGCCCAGTGGAAGGCTTGGATTGGTCCAAATATCTCCAAGATATTTGAAAAGGTGCAGAAGTTCAAAATAAATCAAGATTCTTCCAGATACGAAACCAGTGTTAAGGCTGAACCCAATTCAGTGTCTTTCAGTGATGAAGATCATTTAAAAAATGTGTACGGTAGGTTCAGAACCCAAAAAGCAGTCAACACTTTATGGATTAAGACATTTCTACAGCATTCGCTCCAGTGTGAAAACTACGAGAATGCACCCCTGCTATGTCTGGTAAGACCTCGGCTACTGTATTTCTGAGTAATTATTTCAGATTTAAGAGATTGTCCTTTTTTCATACGGTTAAACTCAGATAGAGGTATCTCAAGTTGCACTAGCACAGCTGTAACCTGAGTTCGTTCTCTACATCGTTGAACTGAACCTTTGCAAACGTTTGGTCCACGGTCCACTAAATAAGCCCGCATCTCTGGCGCATTGCCAAACCAGTAATTCTTTCAGATATGGTCCCTTGGTATTCCGTAAAAGACACCTTATCTGAAAAACCTCAACGATAAAATACATTTGTTAGAAGACGGAAATGAGACAAAATATAGCAGAAATTTAAAAGACCGTGGTTGCTGCATGGGTATCATGTACAATTAAATGTTCAAGTCCTTCCCAAAAATGATGTGCACGGTTGTAAAGGTAAGTCTATTCAGCTGGTAATTTGTCTGACATCTGGGTCAGTTTTACCATGCTCTGAGACTTTAGTGTTGTTTTGAGCTCGTTGTTTAAAAGTAGTTAATAAGCATTGCTGCTCTCTTTCGACTTTTGGGTTTTGGCTGGACAGGCCTCCAAGGGTAGGTCTTCCTCCAGGAAGTCCACAGGAACCTCCCTGGCCAGAGAAGGGTTCTTCCCATCCTGTGCTTTGGGGATCTCCTGCAGCTCTCCTCTCTTCTTCTTGCAGAAAATACCCAGCTTTATCGGACGCACAAACCCCAGGAACAGGGTCCCCAGGGCCATTCCGGCAGCACAAGAGTAAAATGCAGACCCATAGTCATGAGTGATGTCCACCAAGAAACCTGAAAGCAGAAAAAAAACTGTTATACATTGCAAAAGACATACAAATAGTAAATTACAATTATTACAATAGCCCCCTACCCCTCTAATAACAAAGACATAAAAGTAGCCCATTCACTGTTGCAGAAATTAACCTGCCATTTTGAACTTTGCATTTGTGTGTTCTCAAGGTTAACGCGTATATTAAAGGTATAATTATACTTGAGTACTTGTAGTCATATCTCTGCTATAAACAGCCCAGTTAAGCACATACACAAAAACAGGCATCTGAAACAAGCACTAAATAACTGTAAGGCATTCTAACAAGACTGAGGCTTTGAATGCATTTCGAGTTACCCCCAGCCAGGCTAACTGTTAGCAAACAGAGTGTCACCGCATGAATAAAGCGAGCATGTTGGAGGCTTGGGAGCTCCAAAACTCAACAGATTACTCGTATAGCAAAGGCTCTTCTGGAAAACCTGCACACTGGTATTCATAGTATTACGTACTCAGAGGGGGAGTTAGCACAGCAAATACAGACATGAGCTCAAAGGTAATAAACTGAGTGGCGCAATCTGATGGACATGGACAGACTCAGATAGAAAAGAGCACAAAATGGAGGCATGTGGGACATTATGACCTTGCAGATTGTTGCTATTTTCTCATTCCCTCAGTGACTTTATATCCTCTGTTAGTTTTATCAATCAAGGACAAGGGCTACATAGGCAGCATATGTAGGATTTGTAAGGGGAACAAAATAATGCAGAGTGAAACAGTTATCATGCTTCCAGAAGATACTGAATATGTGAAAAAAGTATGACATCAACTAATATAACATACATGTACATGTACATGTTCATCATTTCATTAGTTTTAATCAGTCTGAATTGTAGTTACCTAATGCTATCTTTTAGAGCAAATATATAATTTCCTTTCCATTATACAGTGTGCCTGAGTCTTTGTTTACTGCATGACTAGTGGCAATTCCAATTTCTTTATAAAAAATAGTGATAGCAAAAAGTAACGAGTACATTTTCATTAGTTACTTTAGTTATTTACATTTTGCTAAACTTTAAAACCCAGTGTATTCCAGGATCGTCTCATTGCCTTCACAGTATAAACTAACAAATTACAGTTTTGCCTTTGCTCTGATTGGATATTATAACGTTTAATTATTAATAACACAAATAGTGGATGGTGAACATCCAGATTATTTTACAGCCAATTACGTTTAAAGTCCAAACAGGAAGTATCCTTACCTCCCAGGGGAGGGCCAGCCAGCCCTGCAAGGCTCTGGATGGAGACGTAGACACCCACGACCGAGGTCATCCTTTCGATGCCCAACACGTCTTCCTCTGCCAGCATAGGGATGTGTGTGCAGGCCACGGTGCCGAGCAGGAAACCGTAAAGCACGCAGCACGTGCCTAACCCCCAGAACTCTGCGACAAAGCCGAAGACCAGCAACACCAGGGACAGCAGCAGCGAACAGATCAGCAGGATGTAGATTTTACGGATGGGCTCCTTGTTGAGCAGCCAGCCTATGGATATGCGGCCGAAGATCTCGGCGGCCGCCGTGGCAGACAGCATGTAGGCGGCCTTGTCCCTGTCCACGCCCCTGTTCACGCTCAGATCGATCACATACAGCTGGGGGGCGAAGAATGCCAGCGTGGCAAAGAGGCCAAACATCGAGTAGCAAATGAAGCTGCAGTCTTTCATCACGGAAATGTCTAGAAGTTTAGCCTTGACCGCAGGGGGGGGCACCTCCTCTTTCACTATCCGCTTCGCTGGGGTCTTGGTCGGGGTCCTCATCAAGGCCTTCTTCTCAGGCCGCCTCTCTCCCCCTTCAGGTATGTTGTGCAGTGAGGTAGAAAGGGACTGGACGCCAGAGTCTTCTGAGCTGAGGGAGGTGCGTGTGAGCTCATTCTCCAACATGTACGTGGTCTCCAGCTGCTTCGGTGAGGGCCCTTTGATGGCCTTCACCTCTACAGGCTTGGGCTTTATAACAATCGGCCGGAGCAGAGCCCCACAGACGATGATGCTAGCTTGCATGGTTCCGATCACCACCAGACAATACCGCCAGCCGACTTTATCCTTCAGAGCAGTGAAGGCTGTAGAAAAGCAGGGGGAGATCTTTAAATCCAGGGCTTAAAGATTTTAAGGAGGTATAGGGCAAATACACAGTAAAATGTCCAGTGTTAATTGAAGACCTGGGTGCTAAAAGTACTGAAGTCACATTTTTAGACAATTCAAGTTGAGCATAGAAACATGTTGTATTTGTTTAGCTAAGTCCACCCTATAAATATTGTTAACAGAAAAGGTGCCTAAGTCTCTTTTCTCCACTATGGAAACAACAGGTTATCGTATTCTGGTACACAAGTATTCGGATTTGATTTTCTCAAAATAGACACTTTGTGACTTCAGTACCTTTAGCACCAGGGTCTTCAATTCAACTCCAACGGTGTACATATGAGTCTAATCTGTCCAGAGCAGGTTCATATGTACACTGCTAGAGTTTAATTCAACACTGGTAGAGTTGAATTAACACTGGAAATTTTGCTGTGAATTTACTGTGTATTGTTACTCTTCTTATAACTTGTAATGGATTTCATCAGGTTTTTTTTACGTGCAGTTAATTCAGTACTGATGCACCTCCGTACAAACAGCAGGTCTCACCTGGAGCAAAGGCAAATACGGAGACGGATTCTCCTGTGGAGGCGATGGCGGTGATAAGGGAGCGCCGCTTGTTGAAGTACTGGGAGAGGATGGTGAGGGTGGGCAGGTAGGAGAGGCAGTACCCCAGGCCTGTGAACAAACAGCAGAGAGCACATTGACAGCCACTGGCCTGTGGGAAGCCAGAAGCAGGCGGGCAGGTGGGCAGCTCATCTATGCATGGCTAAAAGTCTCTATTCTGGTGCAAAGGTCACCGTGAAGGCTTGACTGTGGCAGCTGAGACACTGTGGCTCCCAATGAAACAGGTCCACAAATTCCTGAAAGAAAACTGTAATTTACAAAGACAAAAGAGAGAGAGAGACAGAGACAGGGGAAAGAAAGAGAAGTCCCATTGTTAGAAGATATCCATTTGAAAAGGGAGAAGCATTCTGATTCCTGAGGGGGAGGGGGGGGGGTCTAGCACTGCTTCATTCTGTATTCAAGTTTTCTGTGAAAATTCCGGAAGGAAATTACATACATCTGGAATGATCCGTGATAATTTTTGTTATTAATCAGCTCACATCACCATGCTGCTGTCACTGCTGAGGTAAATTACACACAATATTACAGTCTGTGAAGTTAAATCAATCAAAAGTGGCCCAGGGCAGTGCTAGAATCCCCTATATATTGACTCCTTATTGCAAATTTGGCGTAAAGCAGTAAAAGAGAATAACAAAGCAGAGGTTCATATCTGTGCAGTGTAACATTCATGGGCTCTCAATCTGCCACCCAGTTGCAATAGTGACGTGGTCCGTTGGCACACTGAAATTGGGAAAATGTGAGAATTTGGGAGAATTTAGGGAGAATTTGACTGTAGAGTTGTTTAGTGGAGGATTTTATTTAATGAGCGGATAGGCAGATTTGTAACAACACCAACTTTCTTCAGCTATTTTACAAGCATCTTTACAAAACAGCCTTACAGTTTGTTCAAAGGTGAGCTTACACTTCACATGACACAATTTGAGAAACAATTGCCTGAAATGACTGAATAGTTTGTGCATATCTTTCCCCTTCCTGTTGCCAGAATCCTTGAAAAAAAAGTTTCTTGTTATATGAGCATGACAGTTGATAAAAATACCAGCCTTGTCTTTGTTGTCTGGAAAATAATTATAATATTTTATTGTACGCTTTTATTGTGAGATAATAATGAACATTGACATAACTGGCAACACTATGATAGTGCTGTTTATCTTGGTAGATCATCTGTAGATTAAAGGGATAGTTCGGAATTTTGGACATAATGTCTCAATTACGACTTACCCATGATGTAGTTGATTGATGGAAACCATTTTCAGCTAATTCCATGCTGTCCCTTCTTTTGGACATACACACGTTGCTAATGCTAGCGCAACTCTAAGGTAACCAGTAGCATCCACGACCAAACGCACTTGAACACTCCACAGTGCACCCAAAGCAAATAAAATACGACGACAGTCTATCGGGGTTATTTTGAGTGTTTATACCATCATTTTTTAAGTGAAACTATTGTTGAATCCTTTACTTTGTGCTGACCTATATCCTCTGTGGAAGTACGGCGGCGGAACAATACTTTACGTTACCTACGAATGTAGTGCCGGCACTGGTCAACTACAACAACAAAGAAGAGCAACAAGTTGCAATGGCCACGTTCGCTCCGCCGCCGTACTTCCACAGAGAAAATGGGTCAGCGCAAAGTAAAGGATTCAACGATAGTTTGACTTAAAAAATGATGGTATAAACACTAAAAATAACCCCAATAGACTGTCGTCGTATTTTATTTGCTTTGGGTGCACTGTGGAGTGTTTAAGTGCGTTTGGTAGTGGATGCTACCGGTTACCATAGAGTTGCGCTGCATCATCAAGTCGTAATTGAGACATTATGTCCAAAATTCCGAACTATCCCTTTAAGATGATCAGATAATAGAAGTCAACACTGGTTACAGTACCATTACATTCATTTAACCCTGTTATTTTCACATTTTATGATGCCTTTTATGTTTGGGGTCAAATTGACCCTAAAAATTGAAGCTGACACAAAACTGTTGTAATAGAAAAATCTTGACACTTTCTGTTTCACCTTTTGTGTGTCTCCCAATTGCCTTTTATCCCTAAATATTAAAAATCTGTGATGGAACATCTCATTTTATAGCCAGAGGTAAGTAAATGTTTGTGAAGTTTAAAACCTGTATGGTAAAGGGCAACCAGAATCACCCACAAAAAATCAGTTAAAAAAATTAAAAAGGTTGTATATTTTCTTATATTTATACAGTTACCCCACAAATGACCCCACACAACACCAAGTTGGTACAGGACCTTTGAAAACATAGCATTATGTTTATTGCATGTTTACTATTTTCATCCCAACCAATTAGATGGAAAAAAAAATGAAAAAAATATGGTTAACTGGTTTTTAAGAAACGTCAAACACTGAATCGGGTCAAATGAAAAAAAAGGTCTGAGAAACATTCCATATGAATGTGATTACATATTCATTCTCATCCGATCTGTTGGTCATCTATAATTCAAACCTCCTTTCCAAACACAGATTTGCTCTAAATTTGAAGTCAAGCATATGGTTCTATGCAACTGGGTGACTTTTAAAGTGAGGATGGTGTTCCCTATCACCACGATGGAAATGTTCCTCTGTTCTCCAATGTACTTATGCAGATGCTGGATATGGTACCTGAGATTATTCCGATGGTGATGTACATCTCATTGATAGACTTGGTGAAAGCGGATGTAATGGTGCCTAAACTGACCAGGAATCCTCCAAGCATGACGACCGGCTGGTAACCAAAGCGGTTACTCATCGCAGTGGAGAGCGGAGCTGTAGAGAGAGGCTTCCTTTAATAACAAGCACAGCCTTGACTACACAAGTGACCACTGATAGTACTGTCTGCAGTTTTGAGCCTAAACAATGGGATTGATTCATTAACAGTCTATTCAGAACACCAGTCACTTCAGCAACGTTAGCTGCTTGTTTGATAATGAGTTCCGATTATTCCCCTTTTTTAAATGTATTTGTTTATCTTTTATTAATCCAGTTAAAAAGCCATTGAGACTGAAACCTATTTTTCAAGGCGAAACTACTGACATCCTGAACATCAGCTTTCATTTTGAAAGATCAGCTTTCTTATGGTTGCCTTTGACCCAGTTGGTTCAGATTTCTGCTATTCTAACCAGGAAATAACATGAAGACAGGTTTATGCTGTGTCAGCTGTGTATTTAACCCCTGTGAAATTAACTTTTATATTATATCCTTTAGAAGAATCTAGAAAAATAATGAATCAGCAATTGTTATTTTTTATTGTCATAGTAGGCAATTTGCTATGCAACAGACACACATGATCTGTACCGCTCGCAACCACTAACCGAGAACATTGAAAATGGTCAAAATTGTGATTCACTAGTTTCTCTGTCCCATCTCAGCCTATTGTCACTGACCTGACTGTCCCATTCCTCTATCTGTAATAATTGAGTAAATATATTTTATTTTAAATAATGTATAGTTTGTGTGCAATACAGCTCTCTGAAAGATGTACCTCTGACCTTCAGTAAAGTTTTTAACCCAAAACCACATTTTCACAAATACAGAAATCTAATGTAATGTAAAAAATTATGTGTCCAAACTGGTTTTAACAAGATTGTGAGCTAGAGCATAAAGAAGTATAAGTCACACATCAACCTCCACATTTGCTGCCTTGGTAGCCAAAGCCTTACCAAAATACAAACCCAAATGAACAGAACACACACAAGTATTTTCTGTCTTAAATAAGTTAAGGAGCATACTTTAAAACTTGTTAGGTTAGATTTGAGAACAAGACAGAATTATCAGTGTTCTCTTCTAATACTAGAAAGCTGTGACTACGTCGACATCAGCAAATAAGTGTTTGGAATTATAAATTCCCCTCACAACAGCCAGGGGGACATCATGTGGCACAGGGAGTCGCGGCTGCCTGGCTCATCTGACTTTTGTTGTCTTTCTGAAAGAGCTGACCTTGAAAGCAGTTAACTGTGTCGCAACTACAACAGAGGTATTTGTTTGTACAGTGCTACGAGCTGGTGGGTGTTCAAGACAACTAATGTCACATTGTACTCTATGTCAGGGGTAGAAGAAAACATGAACCCCAGTTGCTCTTAAAGCACAACTGACCTTTGGTAGAACTTTGGGCTGTGTAGTTACCTGGCCATGATATGAGTCCAAATCGTGGCGAAATATGTTCATTAGTTGCTCTGTGCTCCCCTGGGGTGATAATCCAGAATCCATTCACTTCTATAGGGCAGCTAAAACGGTCTCAAAATGACACATCTAGCATGTATACAAACACAAACTAAACAGATTCTGTCAATACAAACAATAACCAGTCCTCTTAAGTATTTCTTTTTGAAAATTAAATGGCCCTTTCCTGGCTTTTTAGTATTTTATTTAGAACGTAGATCCGGTAGGTAATTCTCGCGCCAGAAACAGCATTAATGTACCGATACATCAGAAACCACTCATTGGTCCAAATGTCCATGGAAGCAAGCCTCCTGGTAGTACTGTATATATCTATGGTAAACAAACCGACCTGCTGACATTTTGCTAGTCTTTTCTGGTAGCTTGCTAACAACATTGAAGAAAATAGTACTTTTATAAATTATTTTAATTACACAAAAATAAATATGCAAGATGACTGGTTATTGTTTGTATTGACAGAATATGCTTAGTTTGTGTTCGTATATGTGCTAGAAGTGTCATTTTGAGACTTTTAGCTGCGCCAAAGAAGTGAATGGAGGGCGACAAATACCTTATTCTGGATTATCACCCCAGGGGAGCACGGAGCACCAATGCATTAATTAGCACTAATGAACATATTTCGGCACCATTTGGACTCATATCATGGCCAGGTAACGACACAACCCAAAGTTCTACCCAAGTTCAGTTGTGCTTTAATAATCAGAAAACACTTCTTGTCCAGAAGTGGGGGGAGGGGTAAATTGTGCACTAAGCGCTGTACTGCTGACCTGCAGTCACCTTTTCTTTCAGGGAATCTCCTCACCTGCAAAGGCCATGATAAAGATGCAGATGGAGACGATCCAAGACACACGGCTGTTGCTCTCCTCAAAGTTGCTCATTAGGTCCTGCAGGAAGATGCCGAAGATCTTGATGATGCCGTAGCTGAACAACTCCACGGTGAAGAAGGCACCAGCCACTACCCAGCCCCATCCTCCATCCGGAACCTCTGGGTATACATTGGGTCCTAAGCAGCCCTCTGCTTTAAATATCCATCCAATCATGGCTGTGTCAGAGAGTGCTTTGGAGCAAGGGGAGGAAACAATTCAATTCAATTCAATTCAATTCAATTTTATTACAGAGAACTGTCACAAAGACGCTGCACAGGGAAACAGAAGGAAAATTGAGCAAAAAACCAGGCCTTAGCCCCCAACCAGCAAAATGAGGTAAAAAAAACTCCCCAGTAGGGAGGAAAAAACACTGAAAATAATAATAATAATTATTATTATTATTATTATTATTATTATTATTATTATTATTATTATTATTAACAACAATACAAAAAAGTCTGTACAAATAAGTAAAATGTTACAACTCATTATATTCTGAACAATATAGGTAGCTACAACATAGAATCTGTAATTCTATGGACCCAACAAATAGGATTTGAATTCAATGCTGTCTCCCTACCACTGAAGCCAATTTATTCCAGTCTTATGCATAATTATGAATATTTCTTAATATCCATCTCATCCCACATCTCCCACCGTTAAAGCAACAGACATACTGAAGTGATTTTTTAGAATGCCATTATGGATCTCTTGGTAACAGCCTGAACCTCACTTTCTGTAAGTTAGATGCCATTTGGTCTAGTTTGCACTCACCAGCTGCATGGCTGTTTTCAGTGCAACTAATACTGCAATCATTGAACCTGTCTTATGTTGTCCTTATTTATAACAGTGGCTTGCTATATTGCTATATTCTTAAGGGATTTTTTCATTAAAAAAGACTTCTGTCAATTTCCTGGAAGATAAAATGGGCTACAGAAAACTTTAATTTCCTTGAATAATTATTACATGTTGATAATAATTTGACATGTTTTCCTAATGACTTTTCTGTACAGCAGCTCTAGTTAAAGTGAAAACATCAAGTAGAAATAAAAAAAGGCCATTCCACTGTTAGACAGCCACAACACACATCTGCCGAAATCCTAGATCGGGTTTTTAGTGAGGGTAGCCTATATCACAGTGAACTTTATAGTCCTTCGACATTACCAGTGCTTTATGGTTTGACTATCAGTCTAATAATTAAGAATGCTTATTGTTGGATTACAATAAACGCAATGCAATTATATGCATTATCTAGTACAATAAGGCTTAGGCCCAATGACTCTTTTCCCTGTTGTGGTTTTTCTCATTCTGCTGATGGTTATGAGTTACTTGTTGTTTCAAGTAGATGTGAAGCTTAGAAGAGGAAAGGTGACTGTTTTTTTTTGGTTTTTTTACTTTGTTCTGTGTCAGTACTTTTTTCAGGAAGGAAAAGGATTTCTCCTTCCTGAAAAGAATTTCAAGAAAGAAAGGAAGAATTTCACTCTTCAGCTGCCTTATTCTTGTAGCCTACTTTGAACTACATAAACACACCTTCCAATGATTATCCAATTCTGTGTTATTTCAATTGGTTATTATTATTATTGCTGTTAATAATAATAATAATAATAATAATAATAATAATAATAATAATAATAATAAATAACGTTAATGAAACGCCATACTATCTTAATAGTCCGGTGTAAGTTTGAGCTCTAGCCATCCCCATGATGTCTCTTATGGTAGCTACCTCCCTAATTACAGAGCTGTCAGAAACCTTAAACTTATGTTTCTTTAGCTTGATGCCATGATAGTCATAATGGCTTAACGTTATTTAAACTTTTGCAAAAGCACCTTGTTCCAAATGCAACATATTTGCCGATACAGCGCACTAAGTTTGTCCAGTATTCCAAGCCTACACTTAGCACTGTGGCTCAAACAATGTCCTACCTTTAACAAAATCAAGTTCCCAAATAAAATATTATTTAATGACAGCCTACATTCACAATCAATATAAAACATGTTGTATATTCCTTGATATTTTTAATATTAGTCTAATTGATTTCAAATTATAAAGCAACTGTCGCCCTGTAACTTAGATGTTGTGTTGTCCTACAGCGCACTGCAGCAGTAAGCTAGCGATGATGTCACCACAGCAACCGCAAGAGCTAGCAACCTATAGGCTACACTGCACTGTCATTCGGATGCACCAGTATAACACCAAAATAGAAACTGACTACTAGTTGCCGCACAGTAACGTTGGCTACATTTTATTTTAACTTACACATCATCGCCTAAAAGACTGACTGATTGCGATTCATGAAAAATATCACACAGTCTGCCTTGCGAAAACTAACAGTTAGCTAGACAAATCGCGACTGTGATTGAAACGTTCTAAGCATGCAATACGGTTAACGGTTGTCCCATAAACGATAAGCGAAAAAAAACACTCAAAATCTTAACTTACCAACAAAGGGGAGCGCAGAACAAGCTTGCTTCAAGTGTATAAAATTAACAAACAAGATAACTTACAGACTTTTAGCCATTTCCAAGTTAGCCAGCTAACGTTAACTGAATTGAACCTAAATAAAATTAACTATTTCGTTTCCAAAATGATGCTTTGAGAATATAAATGTAACATAATATACAAAAAATAATATTTATAAAGCGCGTTCATTAGGATTAGCCTACATACGACCTTCTTGGGATTGTCGTATCTTCTAGCCTACTGTTCTCTTTCCGCTAAGAATTCTCCGTTTTATCCTTAGTTTCATTCATGGTTTTTATACCGGCTCAAGCCGGCTGTATTCTAACGCGCCGCGGGAGCGCGCCTATCTGCTGTTTCTACAGTAGCGCGCCTATCTGCTGTTTATACTGCTTTTGAGGGCACATAAGTGTTCACAATCACAACTCGCTCAATGTTTAACTACGATGTTAGACAACTTGTTGACGTAAATGTTCAATCATAATGTTTCAATCATAAACTAAACAAGGCTTACTATCCTTACTATATTCCAGTAGGGCCTATAATTACTTTATTATGGGATACATGAACACATTTTCTTTTTCTCGATCTGCGATAGATAGATAGATAGATAGATAGATAGATAGATAGATAGATAGATAGATAGATAGATAGCCAATTATTTATTTCCGTTTTTACATAAAGTGCATTCTCGGCTATGTTGGAAATTGTCTTGGGGACCCGTGACCGCGGGGATAGCTGGGGAAGGATGCTATGACTGAGTATGACAGCGCTGCAATGAGCTCGCGCCAAATAAATTCGTTCTAGTTTTACTAATTGTGTTTATGGAAAAGTAATTACGCTTAATCTCTCTCATTTGAAATCCACTGCAACATCACAATTGTTTGCAAACATCGTGACAAATATTGTAAGATTATGCAAATATTTAAATGTCTGGCAAAATATCTCTCTCTTTCTGCACTTACAAGTCATATAGTGTTTAAGAGTTTTATTCAAAATAATTTTAGGGTGATTGAGCAGCCAATAGTCGCTACTGCTTTGAAAGTGAGATGTTCATATGACTGTTTAATATACGTCATTGTACGGCATTCATGTCTTCGTAATAATAAATAGCATTACGTTAGCCAGCGATTTCCCGGCATGATCTCTTTCCTCAAACACCAGAAATCTTCATTTTGTGATGTTACAGTGTGGATATCACGTTTGTAGACTATTCTACAAGTTGTTATTCCCGTACATCCCGTATTTTTGACATGTTACAATGCATGTCTGTAACATGCGTGATATCCGTAGACATTTCTGTCCTACTAGGCTACTTAATGTTCCACGCATTTGATCAAATTCGTTAACTATGAGCTGCTTACTATTGTTAAAGAAGATTGCAGAATTGCAGTAACAGTTTGGTTCTCTTATTGGTCGATTTTGTTCACGTGATTAAACAAACAAGGAAGTATTACACTCGTTGGTATTAACATGAAACATGATGCAATAGGGGAAATAGTTTTAGCCAAAATGAGTGAAAACATACTGCATTAAAAAAAAGAATGCATGTCTATGTGTATCAGAACAAGTTATCAAGTGTAGTTGGTGTTTAAAATATTTAGATTCATGCAAAAATCAGAAGGTGAGTTGTGTTACTTGCTAAGTTTGTAAAATTTGCACTTGTGTGTGTAATGTGTTGGCCATTAATACCAGCGCTGCGAAGAAGAAAAGCACGTGATTTACCCCAAAGCTTGTATCGGTCAGATGATCACTACGTTTTGGTCTAATGTTCCTTTGTTAGTTTAACTTGTTGACGCACATCTGTTTCAATATTTTGACACAGCAAATAATTAAGATATTTTGGTATCTTACTGTTAAATTAACTTCTTGGTGAGAATTGAAGACGTATTTATAATTGGCTTATAGATGTTTGTGACAATTGTGCTACAAGTAGATATCCCTTATCCGTAACTAACATACTTTTATGTGCCACAAATCAATTTTCACAAATCACGTTTCACAGTTTGCGGATTAGGTAAACTGGATAAGTGTAAGACTGATCGACATGCTTGACGAGGTTAAAAAATATTTTTCCCTGAATCAACCATTCATAGGAAATAACATCAAGTGAAACTGGACATTTAAGGCATATCTTGAAAAACCTTGTCCTGATTGGTACGTTTCATAGTTCATTGATTAGGTAAACTGTATTGGCAAGGAAAAGTAGGTAAGGATCACATAATTGTAATATTGAATAGATATGTAGCCTTTCTTTGCAAATAAAAATGTTAAGAATGGGTTGTTGTTGTTTTTTTTGCTTTCATATACAGTGTTTACCACAGGTCTGAAATTTACTTGTGCTATAAGCTACACTGTATCCCTTGCAGAGAAAAGAGCAATGTCATTCATGAAGATTGCAGTAAATCTGATGTCTGTCTGCTTTTTCAGGCTTGGTTTTTGTTCGGCTTGCACTTGTAGTGTACAGGGCAGATCAGTGCACATGGTTGGATAAGTGTGTTATGCAAGTGAACGAGCACTACTGCAGTATCCAGGGACATGTAGGGATTTGGGCGTGGTTAACGGCAGCCTGCAGCACACCGCTGTCAGCAGACAATTCAATAGCCATGTAAACAAAACAGAGCTGCCGTCTAAAAAGGGTCTGATTTGGAAAGTAAATCTCTTGCTGAAGAAACCTGTGACTATAAATGACGTATTTTACACGTGGGATGTGTCAGTATTGTTTTCAGTTGTTTTGGAAAATCATTGCCTTGGCCTATGTGTGGATCGATGGTTCTTGGTATGGCTGGTTGTCAGTGTTAATACCATTGATTGTTTATGTCTTTATGATTCCCATTTAAAATTGCATAGTTTTTTTGGAAATATCTGATAAATGATATATAAATGATAAAGGACAAGCAGAGACACCCTCACATAAGAATCCTTGCAGTGTATATACACAGTATGTATTCAAATTACAAGTCTGGATAGGCATTGCTTTCTTTTTTGTACTGATTTGTTTTTTTTTCTATTTCACCTCAGCAGTCATATCTGATGGAAATGGCAATGGGGCTTACACTGCTGTTGCTTTCTGGTGCCCTGCTCTCCGGAATGTTGTATTATGTCACTTACCAACATAGATGCCTGAGGAAGCCAAATTTTATTATTATACTAGCTGATGACATTGGGTGGGGTGACCTTGGAATGAACGTGGCAGGCAAGGGTCATACACCCCACCTGGACCTAATGGGTCTGGAAGGAATGAGGTAAGAGAGGCGGGGCGGAGAACACGCCAGGAGTGGGGAAAAAATTAACGCCAGACGTGCTTCAGCCCAGCTTATAAATTAAGACTAAATAGGTGCTTCACAGCCAGGACAGTCCAATATGCAGTCCAAGAGTGCACCATACCCCCTCATAGTTTGCTCAAGGAACTACAGCCAGATCCAGCAGGTTTTTTGACGGGCACGACTGGCCCATGTACAGTGGCGCCTGAAAGTATTCATACCCCTTCACTTTTTTGCACACTTTATTGTGTTGTAGATTTAATTTTAAATGTATAAAATTGTAAATGGATAAAATCCTGACTTTTTTCCCCATAGAGTTCTATAGGAAAATGAGTCAGGAGAAATTACCCTTGCAGTGATCCATTCACATCTACTTCATATCTGGCAACAGAGTGATGGTTTGGGGCTCGTTCGATAGCTCAGACTCTTGATGACTTACAGCCATTTAGCCAGCCATGTGTTCCATACTGTACCAGTGTAATGTACAGTTGAATCTAGTCTCACCCTCCAATTCCCATAGAGATCCATTCAAATGAAGAGAGGTTACAGTATCGCTTGTAACAGTACCTGAAAATAAGATATCAAGAGTCAAGTGATGTTGATGGGTCACAGACTTCAGGAAGTAACAGCATGCAAAGGATATGTGACCAAATATTAAATGATGATACTTTAAAAATACTTTAAAGCAAAGGGTATGAATACTTATGTAAATGAGAGATTTCAGTTTTAGATTTTTAATACATTTGCTAAAATTTCTAAAAGCATGTTATGCTTTTGCCAAAAATGGCAATATTATCCATTTAAAATTAAATCTACAACACAATAAAGTGTGCAAAAAGTGAAGGGGTATGAATACTTTCAGGCACCACTGTATGTGGAAGATAAAAACATTACTTTGAGTGCTCCAGCTCTCCTTTTGGGATTACTCCACAGCAGAGGTGTAAATTCCAGGTTCAGAAAGTAAAAATCCTCCCCAGTATTTTGTTCCAATCAACTGGATTTGTTAATTAACATAATTCTTCAGCCAGGTGGTAGAACTAATTAGTGAAATCAGCTGGCTGAGTTCATGGGTGGAAGAAACACGTGGCAGGACTTTTACTTTCTGACCCTGGATTTTACACCTCTGCTCCATAGACACAAAACCAAAAAGAAAAAAAAGCTGGAGCACCCAAAGTAATGTTTTTATGTTCCTCATACATGGGCCAGTCGTGCCCATGAAAAAACCTGCTGGGTCTGGCACCATGTAGTTCCTTGAGCAAAATATGAGGGGGTGTGGCGTGCGCCACCTTTTTGGAAAGAAGGGACTTCCTGTCAGTAAAACGTGCCCAATCATTGGCGGTGTTGATATCTGAAGCATCTCTCTATAAAAATCTGCTGTGCATCTGACAGACCTTATTTTTAAAATCTGCGTCCATACTCCATGTTGCAAGAGCTGGCCCATTGGTCTGTTGCATTTAAGACAGTATGCTGAGTGATTACTGTTAACCCACCAGGAGTTTGTATTCTCCATTGGCTCCATTCAGGTTCACAGATTTCCACTCTCCCGCCTCCACCTGCTCACCCTCCCGCGCTGCTATCCTGACAGGGCGGCATGGTCTGCGCAATGGGGTCACGCACAACTTTGCAGTGGGGTCCGTTGGAGGACTCCCTCTCAATGAAACCACCATTGCCCAAGTCCTGAAAGCCACAGGTTATTACACCGCTATGATTGGTGAGTTTAACTGCCCTTAAACACAGGACACAGTTATCTATGAGTGCACTTTGAGAAGTGAGATAACAGGCATCATAGAGGATTCCAGATAAGTCTTTTTCCCCTGCAGAATGAGCATCATCAACATTTTCTAAGTGCACAGTAAGGTGTAATGTAGTTCAAAAGTGTAAAGGATAGTCTGTAAAAGTACAGCGTTACAGCACTTATGTTAATGTGAATAATTATAGTTATACTGTATATGTCAGATTGTCAATTGCTTAACTTTGGATCATAAAGATGTAATTATGTTGTAAAAACTAAAAGGCTGTACAAAAGTATATCTGAATTGTGGGGTTGCTGGGTGGCTCATTCGGTTAAGGCGCCACACTGTGGTGGGGTGCATGGATGAGTCTCACTGCCTCGGATTGAATCCGAACCGTCCCAGTGCTGCCGACTGTGGTCAGCAGCTCCATAGGGAGATGCGCAATTGCCGATTGTATCGCCCAGGGAATGAGAGGGTTCAGTCGAATAGGCTTCTGCGTGCATCGCTATCTAGCGACCTCTGCAGGTTGATCAGGGCCCGTAGTTTGCAGTCAAAGCTGGATATGAAAGGTCTTTCTCCACTGTATGCAAGCTTAGTTGTCGTTTTGGGTGTGAAAAGGAGCAGCTGGCGACACCACATGTTTCGGAGGGGCACTGTGGATGCCTACACTCTCCCCAATCAGCAGGGGGTTCGAGCATGTACACGGGTGCTGTTACAGACAATTAGACATTCCAAATTGGGGTGAGAATTCTATATGCTCAGCTTTACATTGGGCACCAAGTTTATAAAAATATTCTTAAAAGTATAGGTAAATTGCTACAGCACCCTACAGACAATGTTGATCTGAGGATTATACTGAAGTAATATTTTGACTTGCATGGCGTAATGTTGCAGATTGCTGAAAAATGTGTCTAAGTGTTCATTTCTAATTGGCTGTTATGCTTATAAATGACATGTCTTCTTTCTTTGCACCTGATAGGAAAATGGCATCTTGGGCACAATGGTCCATTTCACCCAAGCCACAGAGGTGAATATTAATGTACTTAATGTGTTGCAAACTTTGTTTTTTCTTTTAATTTCAAGGTTGATTTTGGTTAAGAGTGGCACTCCCTGATGGTAATCACCTCATTAGTCAGAATGTGTTTCAGCTGTGCTGGCTAATCTGGTATTTTAGACTTCCTGGCCCAGTGCATCAGTGGAGATGAAAGTTTTATGAGGACTACGCCTCACATGTAACTCTGCCACTGAAAAGCAAAAAGAAGCCTGAATTTAGTGGCTTCATCCCTTTAGTTTGGTGGTGTTTTTGTTTAGTTTGTCCCTTTTAGGGCAAATGTAGTGGGCTTCTAGGATGGATAGAGCATTTTTCCAGTTACAGTGCATCCGGAAAGTATTCACAGCGCTTCACTTTTTCCACATTTTGTTCTGTTACAGCCTTATTCCAAAATTGATTAAATTCATTTTTTCCCTCAAAATTCTACACACAACACCCCATAATGACAATGTGAAAAAAGTTTTTTTGAGATTTTTGCAAATTTATTAAAAATAAAAAACTACAATTTCTCATTTATATAAGTATTCTTACCCTTTGCTTTAACATATTTTTAAAGTATCATATTTCATATTTGGTCGCATATCCTTTACATGCTGTTACTTCCTGAAGTCTGTGACCATCAACATCAAAAAACTGTCGATATCTTATTTTCAGGTACTGTTACAAGCGATACTATAACCTCTCTGCATTTGAATGGATCTCTATGGAAATTGGGGGGTGAGACTAGATTCAGCTGTAAATTACACTGGTACAGTATGGAACACATGGCTGGCTAAATGGCTGTAAGTTATCAAGGGTCTGAGCTATCAAACAAGCCCCAAACCATCACTCTGTTGCCAGATATGGAGTAGATGTGGATGGATCACTGCAAGGGTTATTTCTCCGGACTCATTTTCCTATAGAACTCTATGGGGAAAAAAGTCAGGAGAAACAACCCTTAAAGTGATCCATCCACATCTACTCCATATCTGGCAACAGAGTGATGGTTTGGGGCTCATTTGATAGCTCAGACCCTTGATAACTTACAGCCATTTAGCCAGCCATGTGTTCCATACTGTACCAGTGTAATTTACAGCTGAATCTAGTCTCACCCCCCAATTTCCATAGAGATCCATTCAAATGCAGAGAGGTTATAGTATCGCTTGTAACAGTACCTGAAAATAAGATATCGACAGTTTTTTGATGTTGATGGTCACAGACTTCAGGAAGTAACAGCATGTAAAGGATATGCGACCAAATATGAAATATGATACTTTAAAAATACATTAAAGCAAAGGGTATGAATACTTATGTAAATGAGAAATTTTATTTTTTTATTTTTAATAAATTTGCAAAAATCTCAAAAAAACTTTTTTCACATTGTCATTATGGGGTGTTGTGTGTAGAATTTTGAGGGAAAAAATGAATTTAATCAATTTTGGAATAAGGCTGTAACAGAACAAAATGTGGAAAAAGTGAAGCGCTGTGAATACTTTCCAGATGCACTGTATATTGTGACTTCAGTGGGCATCCTCATGTGTGACATTCAGAACCCTGTTTGAAACCCCTTTCATTTTAGGTTGGTTGTGAACATGACCTCCCTTTGAATTGAGTGACCACAGCTACGTTTATTGCTGTTAGGGATCATAACTGTAAAAAAAGCTGCGGTATTAAATTCTACTGTGACAGTATGATGAAATGCACAGTACTCAAATGTACACAACTCCCACCTGGATCCACGCGTCATTATGTTGTTTTTTATTGTCTGTGCATGTTCTGTGCTGCACATAAATTAATGTAACATTAAAGGAAAAATCGTAATGATAAATGCATTAATAATTAATCATCTGTTGGTTGATGTTGATTAAGCATATCATGACGATGCTTGTGATTGTGAAATCTGTACCTCCACAGGCTTTGATTACTACCTTGGAATTCCCTACAGCAATGATATGGGCTGTACAGACTCACCTGGTTTTGACCTGCCTAGCTGTGCACCATGTGAGCAGAGTATGCTGATGCACAGGTGTGATGTTGTGCTACACAGGCTGTCATACAGAATGCCAGAATGTTCAAAGATCAGTGAGAGATCGTAATATGTAGTCATTTTCTAATAGAAGCCATGTTTAATGGATTTTTGGTGAAAGCTGATTGAAATCTCATTTCATGAATGCTGTAGAATATGGTTGACTGTGGAATAAGTAGAATAAATGGGTCTTTTCAATGAGATTGACAACTGTGGTATTGTGACCATTTTAAAATGGTAGTTACAAGCAAGTTAAATGGAAATTGCTGCTTTGCAGAGCAGACAAGAGGTGGACAAATCTGTTGCCACCTACTGTACTATAGCCCTTTCTATGCATGTTTCAGTTGTTCTATCTGCTCATTGAGGCATGATGTAGCTTGCATTTAGCATGTAGGATTTAAGTCGGATTTAGGAAATTGAACTCTCAAGACTTAAATTCAAGGTACTTCTGTGTTGACATGCGTGCAGACTAACATTTGTAATATTTATTATATTTTCACTGTAATGGGAACCCACCCCACAGACAGAAACATGGTGGTTGTTACTCGAAGGTGGCATTGCCCTTATTTGAGAACCTGAGCATCGTGGAGCAGCCCTTGAACCTCTGGACCCTGGCTGAGCGGTACAAGCAGACAGCCATTAACATCATCCGCAGCTCAAGGTATCTGGTCAGTCACCATCCATGACCCGTCCCAAATTAAATCCTTCTTTTTGTGAGACTTCAGCTTGAGGGACGTGTTTTGTGCGAGGAGTTAATTTGTATGTTCATTTGCATTGATTATAATGTTACTGTGAAACAAATGCTGTTTCTTTCATCATCAACAACAACACTTCAACACAATTCAATATGTAACCGCTTAATACTTGATTTCTAGTGCTCTTTGTCAAATTGAATGTCACTTGTGGACTGCTCATGTGGAATAGTGAGGGTATTGATGCTATAAGATGTTATGCAAGGCATTATTATTATTATATTCCTAAGCTGGTTTAGGGTGGAACAGTGCAGGTGACTTCTCCCCATTGTAGATGCAATTGAGGTCCAATGACGGGTACCTACTTCTGAATGAATACTTTCATGTTAAGTAATAAAATTGGTATAAAGTCCCACAGGTAACCCGTTCTCATAATAAAGTACCATTTCAATTGAATCCATTCACTGTTGTCCCAGGCTTCGCAGACACATCAGTGTCATGTGTGGGTGACGTGTTCCCATCTGAACACAGAGGAGATGCGTGGCGCAGACAGGACCATTTTTGTTCATCAATTTAATTTATGTAAATATTTATTCAAAGGTCACATTTGCAATGTGCAAACACCACAGCACTTCTCAACTGACAGGACCCCTGTCCTTTTCCGGAACATGCTGTGCTCTGCAGAGAAAGAGGCCAGCCCTTCCTGCTGTACGTGGCTCTGTCTCACATGCATGTGCCACTTTCTCCTGACGTGCCCCATGAACGAGGAGACCCAGGACTGGTATACGCCGCCAGTCTGAGGGAAATGGACAACCTGGTGGGGGCCATAAAGAATGCATCAGATGACAACGATAAGGATAACACATTAATCTGGTTCACAGGTCAGTGTGAGGGTGTCCGAATGCAGTACAGGTTGTGCTTTTTTCGGCGCAGAATGTTGCTGTGGGAATGCATTTATTTTAGTGTACACATAGAAGCACAACATTTGGTCTGGGAAAATACAGAAGATGTTGTGTGTTTGTGTATTGGGGATTGTGCAGACGACGCCCTGATGCCTAGCTGGTTCTGGAGATGTCGTGTAACAATAGTTGAAATTGTTAATCGAAATGTACCTGTTAGAACCACTCAATGCAAATGTACCCGTTAGAACCACTCAATGCAAATGCCCTATTTTTACTTTCCCCCAAAAAAATTAATGGAAGAATCCTTTCTCTTTTCAGGTGACAATGGCCCATGGACCCAGAAATGTGAGTTTTCTGGAAGCGTGGGTCCTTTTCTGGGAAGGTGGCAGACAGACAGAGGTACACTGTTGTGAGCCCCCACTAAAATGACTGATCTTAATTAAGATTTTGCTTTTAAATTCAACTCTGTGCTGGAGTTAGAGGTGACACAGTATAACTCAGGTATGACATGTTTAATTTAGCCTTCCCACATTGGCATATAGGTGGCTGTGCCAGACAAAAAAAATAAGTGTACAGTATACATCAACCACCCAGCAAAGGTGGTGTAGATTATTCAAGGGTCTTGGTTGGGGGTGAAAAAGAAATAATCTCTCTTTAAACAGGTGTGACTGTTTCTTGGTTCAATTCCCATCAGGTGGAGGGTCTGCTAAAAGGACTACATGGGAAGGGGGTCACCGTGTGCCAACAGTGGCCTACTGGCCAGGGAAGATTCCAGAAAACACCACCAGCAGAGCCCTTCTCAGGTGCTGAACAGCAGAACACTAAATATTGTGGAGGTGATATAAGGGAAATCCAGATTAAATTGAACCCAGTCTCCTCCCTCTGGCAGTGGGCTGGACATCTTCCCCACTGTCCTTTCCCTAGGAGGTGCCGAAGCCCCATCACACAGACACTACGATGGGATGGATATGACAGATGTTCTGCTACATGGCTCGGAGACTGGACATAAGGTACAACTGAGGGCAAATTAAGTGATAATTCAGACACTCCCATTACCTATTTACCAATGTCTTAACTACATAGATGAGGTCATTTTCATGGCTGGCTAGTCAGAGAAATACCTTCGGTGCCTCTTACAAGTCTCTCTCTACAAGATTTGGGGTTCAGTGTAGTGGCCATGCAGTATAGTGTGCATCATGATTTACAATTATTGCAATAAAGTTGTTCTAGCATGTGGCATTATGAGTAAATTGTTAGGATTCTGAGTTTTGTCTGTATTTGTTATTTCTGTTCCTTGTTTATTATTTTTCATTATTATCATATTTGTGTATTATTCTGTACTCATGTGTATTATTATTAGTGTAGTTACACTCGTGTTTGTTTTCCTTATTACATTTACTTTCCATATTCCAGTTTATGTTCACGTATTTGTATTTATGTCACTCCCCGGTCTTCGTCTCACTTTTCGGGAGCCTTCGGGTGTTTTCAGTCCTCTCTGTATTTCCCCTGACTAAACTAGTTGTCCCACTTATTGTTTATATTACTAATTAACACTAACAACAACTAACAGCTTAGTTTAGGTCTTTTACTAACCCACTAACGCTTCCTTGCTTTAGCTGTCACTCGTTTCCTGCAATTCTATCTTTCAATTATTTACTTTATGCTTCCTCTTTACTAACTGATATCTTACTTCCGCTATCCACTGACTCTCTTAACGTGTGCACGTGTCTTTAACACTCCCGGTCATGTCTTGTCTATTCGTTTGCATGCTTAGTCCAGTCCGAGTCTTCCTTGTTCCCTCATTATTCTATCATTATTCCCCTCATTGTATAATTGTCTGCACCTGTGAGTATTCCCTGTTACTCCTCCCACTCGCACCTGATTTCCCTTGAGTTGAGTGTTCCCTACCTATATATACAGTGCATCTGGAAAGTATTCACAGCGCTTCACTTTTTCCACATTTTGTTCTGTTACAGCCTTATTCCAAAATTGATTAAATTCATTTTTTCCCTCAAAATTCTACACACAACACCCCATAATGACAATGTGAAAAAAGTTTTTTTGAGATTTTTGCAAATTTATTAAAAATAAAAAAATAAAATTTCTCATTTACATAAGTATTCATAGCCTTTGCTTTAACGTATTTTTAAAGTATCATATTTCATATTTGGTCGCATATCCTTTACATGCTGTTACTTCCTGAAGTCTGTGACCATCAACATCAAAAAAACTGTAGATATCTTATTTTCAGGTACTGTTACAAGCGATACTATAACCTCTCTGCATTTGAATGGATCTCTATGGAAATTGGGGGGTGAGACTAGATTCAGCTGTAAATTACACTGGTACAGTATGGAACACATGGCTGGCTAAATGGCTGTAAGTTATCAAGGGTCTGAGCTATCAAACGAGCCCCAAACCATCACTCTGTTGCCAGATATGGAGTAGATGTGGATGGATCACTTTAAGGGTTGTTTCTCCTGACTTTTTTCCCCATAGAGTTCTATAGGAAAATGAGTCCGGAGAAATAACCCTTGCAGTGATCCATCCACATCTACTCCATATCTGGCAACAGAGTGATGGTTTGGGGCTCGTTTGATAGCTCAGACCCTTGATAACTTACAGCCATTTAGCCAGCCATGTGTTCCATACTGTACCAGTGTAATTTACAGCTGAATCTAGTCTCACCCCCCAATTTCCATAGAGATCCATTCAAATGCAGAGAGGTTATAGTATCGCTTGTATCAGTACCTGAAAATAAGATATCGACAGTTTTTTTGATGTTGATGGTCACAGACTTCAGGAAGTAACAGCATGTAAAGGATATGCGACCAAATATGAAATATGATACTTTAAAAATATGTTAAAGCAAAGGCTATGAATACTTATGTAAATGAGAAATTTTAGTTTTTTATTTTTAATAAATTTGCAAAAATCTCAAAAACACTTTTTTCACATTGTCATTATGGGGTGTTGTGTGTAGAATTTTGAGGGAAAAAATGAATTTAATCAATTTTGGAATAAGGCTGTAACAGAACAAAATGTGGAAAAAGTGAAGCGCTGTGAATACTTTCCAGATGCACTGTATATACCCTTCAGTTTCACTTGTTCTTTGGCAGAACGTTGATCGATATTCCCAGTGCCTACGCCTTTCTAAGCAGGTGTTTATTCGTGATTTCCGAGACACCCTTCTGTTTGAGTCAGAGTGTTTGTCTGCCGATTTTGTTTTGTTTGCCTTTCTGCTTTTCTGGTTTATTTGACCTTTGCTTTCATTTTTTACTACGCCTCTGCCTACTCCCTTTGTTCCGTCGTCGTTCTGACCAGTATGGACCCAGCAGACCCTGCTCACGTGCGCGCTGCCCATGCTGGGGCGTCATCAGTCACACCTGGATGTGGTCACTCACCATCTCCAGACCCTCTCTTCCTGTGTGGCGGAACTGACGACAACCCTGCGAGCCTCTTCACAAGGCATCGCACCCCTGCAACCATCTGCTCCACCCCCACCTCCAAGTCCCCCCTCCCGCGCCAGTGCGCGAACCCCGCCTGCCTCCTCCCGAGAAGTATGCCGGTGAATGTGGTGGCTACCGCGCCTTCATCACGCTGTGCCAGTTGATCTTCCAGCTTCAGCCCCTGACCTTCCCCTCTGACGAGTCCAAAGTGGCATATATCATCACGCAACTGACTGGATGAGCCAAGACGTGGGGAACAGCGGCCTGGGAGGCGGGTCTACCATACTGCTGAAGCTTCGACCAGTTCGCCGGTGAGATGAAGAGGGTCTTCGATCGTTCCAAACACGGCCACGAGGCGGCCCAGGAGATGCTGCACATGCGTCAGGGAAGGAGGTCTGTATCTGACTTCGCTATCGACTTCCAGACATTAGTGACTGATAGTGGCTGGGAGAAGAGGGCGCTCTACGACACCTTCCTCAACGGGCTCTCTGAAGACATCAAAGATGAGCTACTGACTCGCGACCTGCCTGAGTCCTTCGATGACCTCACCTCCCTGGCCATTCGAGTGGACTCACGTCTCCAAGAGCGTCGACACTTCCGGGTCCGAGGTGGGTTCCCAAGAGAAGCCGCTGGGGAATCGAGACCGTTCATCGCCGCCTCCACCCACTCCGCCAATCCATCTGTTCAGATGTCGGAATCGGATTCCATGCAAGTAGACCGTGCTCGCCTGACTAAGACGGAGAGAGACCGGAGGATGGCCACCCGATCCTGCCTCTACTGCGGCGAACCTGGACACTTTGTGGCGAAGTGTCCGTTAAAAGGCCAACGCCCACTAGTGAGTCGAGGAGCACTAGTGGGTGTAATTCAGATGGAATCCTCCTCAAAACATCGCACCTGCCTGCCAGTCATCATTGGGTGGGGAGGCCAACTGCGCAAAACGACAGCTCTCATAGACTCTGGGGCCGAGGAGAACTTTTTGGATGCTGGCGCAGCAGCGGCCTGGGGGGTTCCTATTACCAACCTGGAACACCCACTAGTGGCCAACTCACTTAATGGCCAGCAGCTCGCCAAAATAACACACATCAGCTCTCCTTTGTCGCTGCACTTCTCCGGCAACCATCATGAAGAGACCAAACTGTACATCATTGACACTCTCCATTCACCCATCATCTTGGGTCACCCCTGGCTAAATAAGCACGGCCCCAGTCTGGACTGGAGGACACATTCAATAGTGGGTTGGAGCCCCTATTACCTTTCGAACTGTCTCCGTCAAGCTCACTCACCTGTCCCGAGTTCCCGTCCTTCCGAGCAAGCTACTGACATTAAGTCAGTCCCTCCCGAGTACCTGGACATCAAGGATGTCTTCTGCAAGTCCCGAGCTACCTCCCTGCCTCCTCATCGCCCTTACGACTGCTCCATTGAGTTGCTACTGGGAACTACCCCTCCCAGGGGGCGCCTGTTTTCACTGTCCTGTCCTGAAACTGAAGCCATGACCAAGTATATACAGGAGTCTTTGGTGGCAGGGATCATTCGCCCCTCGTCCTCCCCTGCTGGAGCAGGGTTCTTCTTCGTGGGCAAGAAGGATGGCTCTTTACGGCCCTGCATTGATTACTGTGGACTGAACGACATCACGGTCAAGAACCAATACCCTCTCCCTCATGACATCAGCTTTTGAACTGCTCCAAGGAGCCACCATCTTCACCAAGCTGGACTTGCGCAACGCTTACCACCTGGTGCGCATCAGAGAAGGGGATGAATGGAAGACAGCATTCAACACCCCCTCGGGGCAGTACGAGTACCTCGTGATGCCCTTCGGTTTGACCAACGCGCCAGGACGTCTTCCAGGCGTTACTCAATGATATTCTCAGAGACATGCTTAACAAATTTGTTTTTGTATACTTGGACGATATTTAAATTTTTTCTAAAGACAAATCAGAGCATACCACTCACGTCTGCCAAGTACTACAACGTCTGTTAGAGAACCAACTGTTTGTGAAAGCTGAGAAGTATGAATTCCACTGCCAGTCAACCACATTCTTGGCATACATCATTTCGGCCAGGAGCCTCCAAATGGACCCCCTTAAAATCAAGGCTGTGATGGAATGGCCCCGGCCGGTCACCCGCAGAGAATTACAGCGCTTCTTAGGATTTGCCTATTTTTACCGCCGTTTCATCAGGAACTACAGCACCCTGGCCGCTCCACTCACCACCCTAACCTCAGCCAAGGTCCGTTTCTCCATCCTCATACACCCCAATCCCGAGGCCCAATTCATCGTAGAAATCGACGCATCCAACATCGGGGTGGGGGCAGTACTTTCTCAGCGCTCTCAAAAGGACAACAAGGTTCACCCCTGCGCCTTCTACTCTCACCGCCTTTCACCTACTGAACAAAATTACGACATTGGAAATCGTGAGTTACTGGCAGTAAAACTTTCTCTGGAAGAATGGCGTCACTGGCTAGAGGGCGCCCAAGTTCCATTTATCATTTGGACTGATCACAAGAACTTAGAATATCTACAGACTGCTAAAAGACTTAACCCTCGCCAAGCTCGTTAGGCTATGTTCTTTTCAAGGTTCATTCGAAGACGCTTTTGGTGGCCCACCATGTCACAAAACATCCAGGACTTTGTTAATGCCTGCTCAGTGTGCGCACAAAATAAGACCTCCAACCAACCCCCTGCCGGTCTCCTACAACCCCTGCCTGTCCCCAAACATCCCTGGTCTCACATCTCTCTGGACTTCTTTTCTGGATTACCCCTGTCTGATGGAAACACCACCATTCTCACCGTGGTAGATAGGTTTTCCAAAGCCGTCCATTTCATTCCTCTTCCCAAACTCCCCTCTGCCAAAGAAACTGCCACCATCATGGTTCAACATGTGTTTCATCTCCATGGCCTTCCCACCGATTTTGTTGTGTCAGACTGTGGGCCCCAATTCGCCTCTAGATTTTGGAAAGCTTTCTGTAATTTGTTGGGGGCATCTGTCAGCTTATCTTCTGGTTTCCACCCCCAATCTAACGGCCAGACTGAGCGGGCCAACCAAGCTATTGAGACTGTGTTACGCTGCCTTACCTCCCAAAACCCCACTTCATGGAGTCAGCAACTTCCCTAGGCCGAATACGCTATGAACTCCCACACCTCCACTTCCTCTGGGTTATCCCCCTTCGAGTGTTGTATGCGCTATCAACCTCCCCTGTTTCCTAGTCAGGAGGAGGAGGCCGGAGTTCCCTCGGCATCGATGTCGGCGCACTTGGTGACACACCCGTCTCAACTTGCTTCGGGCCAGCACCTGGATGAAGCAAGAGGCCGACAGGGGGCACTCTTAAAGTGATACTGCAGTCAAAAACCGACTTTTCCCGTTGAAAACCGATGTTTTGGGTTAGATTATGATCATACACAACTGTCTATGTCCGAAAATCTAATTTTTAGTCAAAATAGTTTTATCTGAGTTTTTGTGTAGACTTACCAATACGCTGGTTTCCGGGGATTTGCGATGTCACGAGATCCTTAACATAAAAATGGGTGGAGTTGAGGTGATCCTAGGGGTGGTCTCGGCTGGGCACGTGGTATAAAAGCAGAGACCAACTTTTTTTTTTGTTCCCCTCTTTGAGACAGACCCTTGTACTGCTAACTAGCTAGTTCAAGTTCAAATGCGAATTGCTTTCTATTACTGCTAACGTTAATATTACGACTTATATCGAGCTACTAAGGCTACGTTCACACTGCAGGCCTTAGTGCTCAATTAAGATTTATTGCCCAGATCAGATTTTTTTTGTTTGGTTGTTCACATTAATTTTTTAATGTGGCCCATATCTGATTCCAGTGTGAACCGATTGCTCTGCTCAAATGACCCGTGCAAATTAACAAAAGACATAGCGCCTGTTACACAGCCTGCAGAAATAAACAACAACAAAAAGGAAGTCATCAAAGTCACAGCTTCTGTGTTAATTTTAAAGTTGATGTGCAGTGGAGCTAATGATAAGGGTGAGGAGACGGGGGGGGGAAAGCCTAGCTTTTTGTGCTGCCATGGCTGCTACTTCTGTGCAGAGGGACTCGTGAATGCGAGATCTGAGCCAGGAATGGGTGGACCGTGACATGGGCGGTTTTAGTGAAACTCAAGCAAGGCATGAAATTAATGATTCTGAGGACGGGCGAGTTAAGAAAATGGAGCGCTCAGCCGTTTGGCTAGTGAGACCAGTCGATATAACATTTATAAAACGGATAGTTCCGGGATGCAGATTGGCCAATACAGCGTTCCAGCCGTGTTAAAATACACAGTATAAAAAAAGCTATCACACGACACATCTGTTCAACTTCATGTGTAACGTTAGGCTATAGCCCAACATCACTGCGCACCCTTAGATTAAACTATTGACACATTATTGGACCGACAACCATTAACGTTCGGTAAGCAGCTACATGAGAAAACCGTGAATAATAAATACCGTGCAACAAACCAAGACAATAATATGGACAGTTCTAACATTATTTTAAATCACAAAACGGTTAACGCAGCTGTCCGCGAATGATATTAAAACGTAGCCTACGACTTATTATGGTGTAGGCTATCGTTTGTGCCCAAAAAAATCCACTGCTTTGCACATTTACCACTTATCTAAAATGACAACACATGATAATATAATGTGAATGTGTTGATAACCTAACTAGCCTGTGCGCTACGTTCTAATGGTGTATTCAAATTATCTCGGAAGTCGGAATATTTCTGATTAACGAGAAGAAAACACGATTTGAACGTGACATTATTGTCATGTTCAAATAGTTTTTTCTTCTCGGAAGGAAATATTCGGACTTGCGAGTTCATTTGAATACACCATAATGCCCTGCTACATCAAAAATTATGTAAAAAGTCCGATCTGACTATTCAGACTGCGTGCGCTTTGACACAATCGGTTATGTATCGGAATCTAATACCACATTCAAAAGTGGACCAAATGAGAATTGGAAATGTCAGATTCAATGTTATTTTTGGTGTTCACACCAACATAAAAAATCAGAACTGTGTCACATTTGAGGAAAAAATCTGATCTGGGCCACTTTTTACCTGCAGTGTGAACGTAGCCATAGAGTTATTCATCTACAACGTCTTACTTTGGTATCTTTAGCTAACTTGCCTGCATTATGCCAAGGAGTCAGAGATGTATCGTTCCTCGACTCTGTTAGCTTTCATAATCTGCCGAGAGATGGAATGTATCGATAAGTTAGGTAATGCAAGGCAGTCTATTGTGTGTGAGTTTAGCCCCGTTTGGTCCAGAGAACTGGTAACTTAGCTAGCTAGCTAGTTATCTTAGTTATCATTTATGAATAATGTTAGCTAATAAATGATACCAATTCTCTCCGGACCAAGTGGATGAGGGCGCTACAACCAGCCATGTGCAATATACTAGTTACTGTGTGACTGGGTTTTGCTGTGTTTTTGAATGTATTTAATAGTAACGTTACTTTAGCGTGAATGAGCGTATTGAGTTCAGTGGGGCTGAGTCAGTTCACCAAGACACACCCTTTCACTCCTTGACCGTATGAATATTCATAATATGACTACGTGGCATCATCGTCATATGACCACACCTACTCACGAGTTCCAGTTCAAATTGAAGCGGTAAAAAAGGACTTAGAAAAGGCTCTGCAGTATCTCTTTAAGCACCACGTTACCGCCTGGGACAACGCGTATGGCTCTCCACCAGAGACATTCCCCTCCGAGTGGACTCTCGCAAATTAGCCTCTCGTTTCATTGGTCCCTTCCCCATTGTTAAAATTATTAGTCCCACTGCTGTCCGCTTAAAACTCCCATCCACTATGCGGCGCATTCACCCCACATTTCATGTGTCCCGGATTAAGCCCATGGTTATCCATCCCATGTCCCTGATATCTTACTTCCGCTATCCACTGACTCTCTTAACGTGTGCACGTGTCTTTAACACTCCCAGTCATGTCTTGTCTATTCATTTGCATGCTTAGTCCAGTCCGAGTCTTCCTTGTTCGGTCATTATTCCCATCATTGTATCATTGTCTGCACTTGTGAGTCTTCCCTGTTACTCCTCCCACTCGCACCTGATTTCCCTTGAGTTGAGTGTTCCCTACCTATATATATACCCTTCAGTTTCACTTGTTCTTTGTCAGAACGTTGATCGATATTCCCAGTGCCTACGCCTTTCTAAGCCTGTGTTTATTCGTCATTTCCGAGACACCCTTCTGTTTGAGTCCGAGTTTTTGTCTGCCGATTTTGTTTTGTTTGCCTTTCTGCTTTTCTGGTTTATTTGACCTTTGTTTTCGTTTTTTACTACGCCACTGCCTACTCCCTTTGTTCCGTCGCCTATCTGATTTCCTGATCTTTTGGACTGTTTTTGATTATTCTTTTGGATTTGGATTTTGTCTCATCTGGAATCTGATTACCTGGCTTTTTGATCGTGGACTGGAATAAACGTTTTTTTGCCTAATCCTGGTCTGCACTTGGGTCTCTGAGTCTGGGGCGTTACATAAATAAGGCATGCACACCATGCTTAATATTAGCCATTTTCATTGATGGCTTAGGTAAATTATTCATCATCCCTTTCTTTATCCCGTACCCTCCTCCATACTGTAGAGTCTATGCCATCCCAACAGCGGTGCAGCAGGGCAGATTGGGGACCTGCAGACAGTCAGGCTGGGGCAGTACAAAGCTTTCTACATCACAGGTGGGGACTTATTCTGGAAACTTCCAGCTGCCCGTAGTCCCAAATGGCATTGCTCTGGCACCTTGTTTTACATAATTGTGCAATGATTAAATAGAAGCTCATCTGAATAGATAAATCATCTACAAGCAAGTTTTGTTATTCCATTCCTTTCAGTTTTCCCAAGGAATATTCCACCGTCAGAAGGTTCTGGAATGGAGGTCACAATCCTTAATCTCTGACCACTGACATGTTCATTTGAGCCAGAAAATTAGTCTCAATGATAAAATGTGGACTTCTGCCACTCATACCTACATTGATATGGAATATTCATAATTCATACCTACATTTATATTGATTTTATATTTATATTGGTTTTGTAAAGGAGAGCAGACAGACCATCATCCTTATGTATTTTTCCACATTCAGGCAGGAGGAAAGTAGAGAGGGCCACACAGCACACAAAGCGAAATGGCTGGGAATCGAGCCCCCAGGCACACGGGCGGCCCGCACATGGGTTGAGTCAGCTGCCCCACTGACCTTACCACACTGTGTCACAGATGCTTACATTTTTATACTTCCTTTCTGGAATGTTCCAGGTGCTGCAGAAGCCTGTGGTGAGGGAACTGGGAAGCAGGAGGTCCACGACCCCCCTCTGATTTTTGACCTGTGTGATGACGAGGAGGAGAGCACCCCCTTGGACAGTAGCAGTGAGGAGTACGCGGCCATCCTGGAGCAGGTACAGAGGGAGAGGGATGCGCTTCTCCTGGACATCGCCAAAGATCGCGTGTCTCTGGCCGACTACGCCGTGGACCCGTCCGCCGCCCCCTGCTGTGACCCGAGTCATGTGGCTTGCCGCTGTAAGGGTGGGGGCTGAGTCCGATTGCAGAGAAGGGGACCCGAGACATTACTTATCGCTTCGTGTGTGGGAAGCTGCCATGTCTAGTCTGTCTGGGCTGGACTTCTGTGGTCACCTCTTGGTTTTTAGCCACAGAGGAGCAGGTCATTTGGCCTATGCTCAGAGGTATAGGTCATAAACATGTAGGAAATGGCTTTGAACACACATACTCGTTCATCGATCATGCTGGAAATACTGTTTGCTTTAGCTGCTACGCAACAGTCCCTGCACCAACCGCTATGCTCGAAGATAACCATACAACGAGTTTTCAGCGGAAAATAAGTTTACTTACATCTAGTCACAAATTAAAGATAACCAACATCTGCATTGTTACATCAAAGTAATAAAGTGAATGAGTTAAATAAATATCCAAGGTAAGTTATATTTCACACCACTGTAGTGTATTAATTGGATGGATGGGTGGCAGAAGCACAGCAACTGGTGAAACTCATCAGTGACAGCATGGCCTTACAGTCAGGGGTGCAGTGTATGAAATAAGCTTGTCACTAAAACCAGTGTGGCACCAAATAAATCATTACCAGTCTCCACACGATACACAGCTGTAGGTGCTGTTAATGTGTGCTATACGGTCCACCCATAATGCCAGTTATCATCACTAAACAATCCATCGGTGACCATAAAATTTTCCATGCCGCTGCAAAATACAATCCCAGACGTCGACAGCCTACAGCTGCTGTTATCTTATAAGGTACAGCTACTCTGGGGGACTAGGAACCATTTCACATGATATTGTGGATTCGCTTAACTTTGCACATTGTTTACTGAAGAAACGAGGAAAATAAGGAGCAAATTCATTTTTAAGGACACTAGAGCACTGGGCTTTTGGGGAGACCTCTTCATTTAGGAAGCTGGAAGTTCTGTTGTTTATGCAAGTGAATGCCGGACGAAGTGAGACGTTGTGGGTGTGAACTGCAGATGATGACTGGTTTTGCGTCGCTCCGATGTCAATCCACTCCAATTTCTCCAGCATTAAACTCTAAGCCCTGCCTTAAATAGAAGCATAACCTGGTGACCACATTCTTTCCCCCCCCTGTAACAGCTGATCCAAGCTCTTTATTTTGTTAATCTTGCACAAAGCTTTGTAAAAAAACAACACTCACAGAAAACACGGGATTTGCATATTTGTATTTCTACTGCAATTCTACTTATTTTTTTATTTTTTGGTTTTGTGCAACTGGCAAAATTATTTGTACAGCTGATGACATTATAGGCACATATAAAACAACTTTTCAACTTAACACAGACGGACACACAAACGTATATCTAAAATTTAAACAACAAAAAGGATAAAAATACAAATAATGTCAATTCCTTACTTAAGAATTAATACCATAGTAATAATCATATTCAAATGAGAGCATACTGATCAAGTAACTGTGGAAATAAGATTATTTTTCAGTTCATTCATGTGCCTAACTTATATATATCAACTTTCAGACACTCACATTTTCGTGCCGGTAGAATGGAGAATCCTGCAATTTAGCTCATTCATCCTGGCTCATGCATAGCCAGCATTCTCCCTTCAGGCAAGCCGCCATCGGCCTGCTACCCTCACCTCAGTCTCCCTTCAGGCAAGCCGCCATCGGCCCGCTACCCTTACCTCAGTCTCCCTTCAGGCAAGCCGCCATCGGCCCGCTACCCTCACCTCAGTCTCCCTTCAGGCAAGCCACCATCAGCCTGCTACCCTCACCTCAGTCTCCCTTCAGGCAAGCCGCTGTCGGCCTGCTACCCTCACCTCAGTCTCCCTTCAGGCAAGCCGCCATCAGCACCCCTACCTTCACCTCATTCTCCCTTCGCTGCTCAAGTCTCATAGCCCCAAAGCCAAAACAGAGATTAACTGTTCCTCCTCATGCGGTTGCGTTAGACTGATTAATAGGCAAACACCTATGGGGCTTAGAGCCTTCTCACTGTTTTTTTTATTTTTATTTTTTAAATACTTTGCTTTTTCCAGACAGAACCCATTCGGTACCTTAATGCTGCTTCATTTGTAACTACAATGACATCATCTCATTTCAAGATGTCCTTCCAGCTGCCCTGAGAAAGTGGTTAACTACAGAACAGTGCTATCTGCAATAGGCTTCAACTCGGTGGCTGCAGTGATTACAGTGGTACTACACCCTGTGGGTTTAATGCTGTGAAGGGATTTTAAAAACAAATTATGGCCTTGTTCCCACAAACTTACAATAGCCATAGAAAAAGCAGTGGAGCAGTCCAGCTCACTTGTAAACAATCATGGAAACCTGGACTTACCCTTCACAGTGAATTCTGCACAAATAAACAAAGTCCAAGTCAATATTGTTTTTTAAATTAATGTATTACTCGTTTTCCTTTTGGGGGAGCATCTAATATTTATAAAAGGACAGGTCACTACTTGATTTTTAAGGGGAGGTACCACCTATGTATAGGAAAAAGATTCTCTTTATTCTATCATAATGGAATTTTACCAGTTGTATATACACATAATTATAAGACATTTTTGTGTATTATTACTTTTGATTCTTCAGTTTTTAAGATGCTTTATGCTTTATGCCAATCATGTTTCGGAGTCGGTTGATGATTTCAGAGTACGTTTCTCTATTTTAATGTGATAAGCAACTTAATAGTTGGTAATTTACAGAGCCTTTTGTCAAAATATCTTTTCACTGAATTATTCCAAAAACACTATACAATTGTCAAATAAATGAGTTTTTTGCCTGTTTTAACAGCTAAAATACCACATAAAATGAATTAAAAAAACAAGATATCAAGAAAAGCCTCATGCCTGTACCTTCTACCAAATTTCAGTAAACGTGTTTGGCGTATGGGCAATATGTAATTTTGAGAAAATGGCCGTTAAAAGATTTGCAACTGAGAAAATGTGTTTACCTACAAATGTGACCAGTTATTCGTATTTAGCTCGCTGTCATCATGATGGTATAGGAAATAGTCAAATATGTTCGAGCCAGCTATACGCTCCAGAAAATAAGCTTTCCAATGATATCCCACTCAATCAGTTCAGTCTTAAAATTGCACAGGCATAATAACATAAAATATGCTAACAGAAGCGAACTTTATACATTGTGTACTTAGCGAAGGTGGTATATAATCATCTAAATGAACTATTTATGATCATTATTTACCATTATTTTTTACAATTTATGAAAGTAGAGTAATCATAGAAGCAAAATACCAAACATCTTAAAATTGATAAATGCAATGAAAATCATGAAATTCCAGGTGGTGTCTCCCCTTAACCGTGACTATGATCTATGGGTTCAACGAAACGGCCGTGACCTATAAGTGTATAACTGTCAAAAATGTTGATTTACTGAATGTAGTTCTCAAGGTATACAGAGTGAACCTGAGATTTTCTGTTGACTGTTCCATAAACAATCACTGCATTCCAAGTGCACACCTGTTGTTTTTCAGAGCAGTCTTAGCAGCGTCTATGAAGAAATGCACATTTCTCTTTTCTGTCTACGCATAATTAGACGTAGTGAGTGTAAATTACTGGTTTGTATGTACCTCTGGTCTGCACATTCTATAGCATTCAATTAACCAGAATTATTAACAATTGAAAACGTATTGATATTTAATTTACGTTTTACGTTCAAAGGTGCCTAAAAAGCTTTGGTTGATCTTTAATGAAAGGTCACACTCTTAAGACCCCCAGACGAGTTGTGTGGTGCATAAGTTCCACAAAACATTACTTTCTCCTCTCTATGCAATTACTTATTACCTCACTACAGGTCATCTGTGATTACCTGTGATTTACAGATAAATATAGCAAGGGGTCAATTACAAGAAAAAAATTAAAACGAGGTGTTTTACCAAAAGCAATGATATACAGCAACTCCACTAACAATCGTAGATCTGGAGAAGCAATACAACCTGCTACATAGGCCACCATGATGCACTGAACCCAGTTTTATCACTTTTGGAAATGTGTCAGACAGTACAAGAACGTGCTATATTTTCACAACTATATATTTAAACATGTCATTAACCTGCAAACCTTTCATCTTATAATAGAGTGGGTCTCTCAATTCGGTGGATGCAGATTTTCACAAATGGTTTCCGTGTAACAAATCATCACGCCACATTTTTAGTCGTCCATCGCCGTTTGCGCTACATATAGATTCCGTCAATAATCTTAATATTCCAAAGGAATTTGAAATACTAATGTATGTGCTTTACAAAGTAAAATATCCAGGAAAATGTTGCAGTCGATAGTATTTTCAAACAACTTATGCTGAATATATCACTGCACTTACAAAAGGCAAAAGATTCTCAGTTGCACAAGGGACTGCTTATAACAGAAGCAAAGTAAAAAAAAAAAAAAGATTATAATAATAATAAAAATACTGCTCTAAGCAGTCTAGAGATTTTCACATTTCTCTTTGTAACTCAATGGCCCAAGAGACAACAATTCCTTCTTCACACTACATAATCATGTGAGGCAGTGACAGTACAACAGGCCTCAAAATAAGCTTATGTCCCAAAATAAACACTGAATAGTAAGTTAGCATTTTTATACGCCACAGTATACAGTACCACAACAGCCTGTCAGTGATCAAAACCCACCATCAAATGCCACCAGGACATTAACCTACGGCATCTTGATCACTCCCCCATGGCTCAAAATGTTTCGCTGTTTAACAGGGCTATCGGCACGGTCAGGCACTCTGAAAGTGTGGCTTAGGCTTTAAAAGCAGCAGGGCTCTCCAACACTACAACGGAAGCTTCTGGGCATTGCCTTGATTTCACCCCCCCACCACCCAACTCAACTGCCAAAACAAACAGTCAGCCAAAACAAAACACAACGCGACAAAAATACATTTCCCAAGAACTGTTGTTCAAATATACTATTGCTAATGCTAAAATGTGGTTGCAAGAACTGAGATGTATAATGCATTTCTATGTTTTTAAAAGTTCTACAAGAAACGGGGTTGTCGGCGTACTATGGCAAGAGAAAACGATTCAACTGAAGCACAACAGCCAGTTGAACATCAACACAAGAGAATCAGCCTTCTAGTTCAAGAGTACTTTTGACTCCTACCTGTGCAGCATTTTAAATAAGCATCAACGTTACTGCAGCCAACTAAAATGAGAGATTCTCTCTCAGCAGTTCATCTGATTTGTCTGTCATTGACGAAGAGGCATTATAGAGGGCATCTGTGTCAATCAGAGGCAAGTGCGCATCAAGTGCTTTTTTCTCATACTGAGATGCATGGAACGTGTAATAAGTAGGAAATCTCATTCAAATAAAATACTGACCTACTGCGAAATCTGACCTCACAACAGAATATCAAGGTGCAGCACAAGATTTCTAGTTTGTCTAAAGATTTGGGCATGGTTTGGTAGTGGGATTCCAGCCGAGTAAACATGTTAAGTTGCTTCTTATTATAAATGTGCCCTGCCCCAGGGCATTATGGGCCACCGGAGGGGCGGGGAGCAGCTGTGGGCTGGCCAGCAGACACAGATGAGGGTTAGTTATCCCGAATGCTCACGGGAGGAAACTCAGTCTCATCATCCAGACACACGGGTCCTGCAGCAAACTCGTGCTCAGGGATCACTTCGCCTTTCTTCATACCCCCATCTTCCGAGTAGCCTGGTGAGAATGAGTGGCAGAATATCACGGTGTACTGCATTACCTCCACACACAAAAACACTTACTGGTATAGTGTGGAAAAATATATTTCATTGTATGATAGAAAGTGCACCCAAACTTCTGAGGTAGAGACTGTCAGCAACTGTTTAAATACTTTCAGCACCAACGTGCCTTCATAACTATATATGTGACATAACTAGTCACATAAAGTAACTACCACATGTTATATTGCACTGATGAAGATTATGAGGTATTTTTACTCATTTGTGGAGCTCAGGGTGAAAGGTCTTGTGATCGCTTTCATTTAACCCTCATATCATGTTGAAATGTTATGACGCCTTTTATGTTTGGGGTCAAATTTACCCCACCAGTTTAAACCGACATTTAAATGAATACATATGTCTTTAATACAGACATTTTGACACTTTGTGTGGTGCCTTCTTAATGTATCCAAATTGACTAGCCTTTTATCCCTACATATAAAAAAAACTGTGATAAACTCATTTTAGAGCCAGAGGTAAGTGCAAGTTTGTGAAGTTTAAAACCAGTGTGGAAAAGTACCCAGAATCACCCACGAGAATACACAAGCTACGGAGCCTTTTGTGTACGAAGGTACACAACTTTTGAAAACACCATTATGTTTATTGAATTTTTACCTTTTAATTCAACCAAATTAGGAAAAGTCATACAAGGTGTAAAATATAATGTTAACTGGTTTTTAAGAGATGTCAAACACTGAAACACTCAAATTGACCCCAAACATAATAGGAGGGTTAAAATAACATTTCATGGAAATCTGGAGTCCAGGTAAGAGGAATTAAGTTCACCCTTGTTCAGTTTGTTTAATCTGGCATGATGTCAATTCCACTGTGTCCTGTGAGGGCTCTGTGCCGTGCTGAGGCTATACCTGTGAGAACTGCAGAGGAGGGCGTGGCCGTAGGGATGGCAACGGTGGCAGCATAAGACTGGTTGGCAGGCAGGGGCGCCCTGGCCTCCAGATCATCCTCCGATTCCCCCTGGTCCTCCTCGGAGTGAAACAGCCTAGTAGTTGTGTACAGGGAGGGAACAGAGGCAGCGAGTGTGAGCACGTGGTTACGCGCCCTCCGGGGGTATAATTCAGGATGGAAACGCTGGCGGGAGGTAACCCAGCGCTCCTATTCCAAGTGCAGCTACACAGGGCTCTCCCACTATTCCCCTCAGTACGTAGTACACAAAGCTGACCTGTGTTTCTTGATGAGGACGCACTCGCCTCCATCTTGTGGGTCCACGTTGTAGATGTACAGATGTCCATCAGAGGAGGCCACCAGTAGGCGGGGCAGCTTCTGGATCCTGAAAAGCGTAAGGCGGAAAACCTTTAGCACGCTGGGCCGAGACAGGGCACCCGCACGGCCTACTTGCCAGGTAGGGCAACAAGTGCATTTTATGGAGAAATACATCACTAAATAGGATTCCAGGATCCCTAATATATATATTTTGTATGGCTTTTTCAGCTCCACTGGACAGCACAGTACAGAGAGACAGGAAGAATGGGAAGTGAGAGAGAGGGAGAGGCGGCCGGATTCCAACCGCCGATGTCGCAACGAGCATGCGGACGGCGCTCCACAGGCAACGCCACGAGACACCCCCAGGATCCCAAATTTTGTTTAAGTAGCGAAAATAATTAGCATGAATAATCCAGGATAAAGTGTTTGGGGATGTGAAGCTGGTCTTCACTCACGTGGCCAGCGCACAGATGTTCTTCAGGCCAAAGATGTTGAGGCGCACTGTGGCGAAGGCGCGGTCTTGGTTCATCATGCCAGACACCTGCGCAGGGAGGTAGTTGCTGGCGGCAGTGAACATTTTCCCAACATATGCAGACCAAGTCGGAGATTCCTCCTCTAGACTGGGACAGAAAACACACTCGGCCTCGTCAGTTCACACACTGAAAAAGTTACCGCCCACCATGAAAACAGCCGAATGACCACAGAATTCAAATATTATTATAGCATCAGACTTTAACAGTGTTTGTCCTGAAATGCATTATAGGCAAAAAGGGTCTCCGTGTGCCTGCAAGTGAATTACTGCTGATCCAGCATTACCCTGATGAGTGCTCGAATGGTTTACAGTTTCTGAACACGTGAAATTTCATGAGAACATGAACATGCGGTGACTCAGATCACAAGTAGATAAGGATCTCTTCCGTCATAAACAACTGTCGAAAGACCTTCTAATTTTGGCGAGAAGTTTTAACCCAAAATGTCCCATCACCACCCAATGCAAGGAGTACCTGAAAACTCAACACATACAGAAGGATTATCAGTCCAATATTATGCATTCTGTTTGGTGGTAGAAGTTAAAAATGTGATGTGACCTCTAACTTAAAAAAGAGAGAAGACACCGGATGATTTGACTTTAGTAAGCAACTGATGGCAAGTCAAACTGAATATCAAATTGCAAAATGACTATTTAAGCTGGATCTGTACCTTTTTAATCATAACTATATTTTATGTCCCTTGGTTTAATTTATGAAAATTATAACAAAAAATGCTCAAGCGATTTTCAGAGGAAATAAAAAAGGAAATAGTTGAAACACACACACAGAGTTATTTCTATAAACAGGAGTGATTACCTAACGTTGTGTCTGTTGGGGTTACCCGTCATGCTAAATGGCATACCCCTGCATGAATACACATCAATATTTCGTAAGAACTTTGTAAAGTTCACTAAACAGCACAAAAGACTGTCCTCTGTGCATGATGCCAAGAGAGGACATGGGAGTGAGGTGGCATCGGAGTAGCAGAAGGATTTCATTCTTTAGCACAGATGTATTTTCTATTTAATGTCTGCACAGTGCACACAAACTTGTAAGTGACTAGTGCCCTCCTGTGGTGAGTATGGAAGATCACTGTGTGCAAAGAACTCCTTGGATATTAATAGAAGAAGAGCAGGCAGGTGTGTGGGTAACGGGGTGAGTGCTGACAGGGGTGTAGATGTTATTGTGAGGGTTTGTCGATGACAGTATAAGGGCAGGTGGGGATGTTGATGACTGGATAAGTGCAGGTGGGTGATTAGATGGTAGGGTGAGTGTATGTATGTAAAGTATAGGGTGAGAGCCGGAGTGTAGATGACAGGGTTAATGTAGGTAGGAGTGCACATGATCTGGCAAGTGTAGATGAGGGTGAGTGTAAGATGGTGTTTAAGTGTTAGGGTGAGCTCAGACGGGTTTGGAGATGACAGGGTGAATGTGCGTGGGTATGTACATGATAGGGTGAGTGTAAGATGGTGTTTAAGTGTTAGGGTGAGCTCAGACGGGTTTGGAGATGACAGGGTGAATGTGCGTGGGTATGTACATGATAGGGTGAGTGTGTGTATGTATGCAAATGATGGAGTGAACAGTGATGAGGTGCTTCAATGTTAGGATGAGTACAGACAAGTCTGTAGGTGATACAATAAGGGCGTGTACCTGGGGCTGTGCTGCTCCAGTTTAAAGATGTGCACCGTCTCCGTGTTACTGGAAGCACAGAGGAACTGGGCGTCGGCACTGAAGGACAGAGAGCTGATGTTGACGTACCTGCAGAGACAAACACAGGTCATGACACAGGTCTGGGTCTATGGCAGCTTGTTAGCCCTATGGGGGGCAGCTGAGCCATGTTAAAGGGCATATTCCTGTGGTAAACCAATTATTTTAAATCAACCTTAACTTTCTTACACAGTAAATTACTTTTTGACATTTTATGAAGAGAAAAATATTTACCTTTGGGCAATATAACATTAATCTGCAGTGGCATAACTATCCTTGCTGTTTGACAAACAGTACCATTAGTCTTTAGGAATTATCAGTGGTACTGCCAGATTTTTTGCCATTTTATCCTAAAAAAACTGTATTAGCTAGTTTAAGTTACGCTCTCTTGGGGAGAGAGTCACCTGACTTCCCAGGGAGGGAAGCAAAGCAGCTGCTGTCAGAGCACTGGCATTTTTGGTATCATCAAGCTCAGTGCGTGTTTTTGTCATCACGACTGTTAGTCCTCTCCCCTTGTACCCACTGTTCTGTCATGGTGTCCTTCTGTATGCCTGCATAACTGAACTGATCTAGCTAGTGTAGGGGCAGCAGTGTCACTGTGTCCCCGCTCGAGCCTGCTGGCAAGGCGCGGCGTGTTTGCGCGCGCGCTCTGACCTCTTCATTCCGCGGCGGAACTCGAACAGCCGCGCTCCCTCTGGGACGGTGAACACCCTGATCACAGTGCCCTGGGGTGAGACACACAGGGGGAGGGGGTTTACTAAACACCTGGTGCCACCGCTCAGAGCACGAGAAGAGGTGCCAGGTGGGCAGGGACCGGGTACAATGAGTGTCAGGGGACTGGTGAAGATGTGGGCTGAGGCTGCTCACCCTCTCTGAGGCGCTGGCTAGCTTGGTGCCTGAAGCGTTGAAAGTGATGGCTGCCAGGGGGCTGTCGTGAGCCGGAATCATGGTCACAGTGCTCTGTGAACAACAGACAGAGCGATGACAGACTCTCCCAGCGAGTCAGGGAGTTGGCGCGCAATAGCCACTCTCCCGATGGGGGCCACACGCCCAGCAACTGTGGCCTAGGAACAACAGCCGGGAGCTTAAGCGCGAGCCCTGGGAGCCATGGGGGTTCTCTTTCAGAACGGGAAATCTGTGGTCTGATATCACCCTGAATCCCAACAGAAGCAGAGTTCCTGTCCAAGAAGAAGAGAAATACTGAAGCTTGCTATACTGACTAAATGTAATTATTTCAGTCTCATAACTGCGTTATGTAGCCAACTCTGTGATTTGAAATTCTGTTCAAAAATGCACAAATCATAGTTTTAGATGGCTCTTCTGAAGCCTGCTGTACCAAGCCATTAGCTTTACTTCCTGCAGTGATCAGTTGTGCACAAATCACTACTGGTTGGTCTCATTTTAATGGCAACTGGATAGTTTTAGTCGTAGCACTTGGCATGATCTGAGGTGGGTACGCTTTTCCAGTGGTTCTGTGGTGGGATCCTCACCAGATTGTTGGCATCATAGATGATGATCTCCCCAATGGTGGCGCTGCCAGGGTACGCCAGGTACGAGTTGGAATGGTTGATGGAGAGTGCACAGAGACCTGGGGGGGGGGGGGTTACAGTCATGACTGTCACTGAGAAGCGGCATGGCCAGGAATTCTGCAGGCAGGAATTCTCTGAGAGGCAGTGTTTGGATGTACCTGTGGGGTTGGATGGCGTGTTGAGCAGGGTCTTCAGAAGCTTCATGTCCTTGATGTTGTGGATGTAAACGGACTCCTCCAGACACACGATCAGCCTCTGCAGAGGGAGTAAGCGAGCGTCACGTAAGACGACGTCCGCGTCCCGCACAACCTCGCACCCTGGAGGAGCGGAGACTCAGCACTGGGACTGGATGAGATACTTTAAGAGATTAAATATTTTAAAGATAATATTATCCACATCTGATTTTGTAAACAACTGTTATGCAATTGTTATCTTGCCATTGATAACTAATTCAGGATGAGTTTCATTACCGGTTGGTTTTTAAGAAATAAGTAGCAAAAAGGTTACACTGCGTGAGGATTCTTCCACTTAGACAAAGGATGATATTTTTGTCAGTTGGAGTGGATGCTGCCCTGCCTTCACTGAAGCAGGATCAGAGAAAGTTACACAGCAAGGTTCACTGTGGCTAAGACCTGACCAAGACCCAGCAAATAGATGGAAAACGGGGAAACTAAAGCTTGGCATTCACACAGAGAACTTTAATGCCTGTAGTAGAAATAGAAAATAAACGGATGCAGTGTTCATTTCTCACATGAAACGCATGTGTATTTTAGAGAAACAGCTGCTGTCCTCATGAAAGCTCAATAGTACAAGCCTTGCCTATGTAGATGCAGATTAGTGAGAGATTAATCTCTTCCAGGTAATTTTGTATCAGAAGAATGATACACTTACAGTGATGCAAGTGCTCATCAGTCAACTTTCATTGAGCCTCAACAACCAACATGGCTCCTGTATTGCAGTAAAATTGAACGATACTATGACAATACAGCTGAAGCAATATGACTAAGTCTCCTGAATCCGAGCCACACACACACACCACTCCTACGGTGGGTCCAGCACGGCATGCCATACCTGCCGGTTGAGGCGAACGGCCAGGATGTTGTTGGAGTAGCTGTAGTTGCAGATCTCCGTGCCCTTCTTGAAATGGTAGACGTTCATGCGGCGCGGCATGGCCAGGCTGACCACCACGACCAGGCTACTGGAGAACAGACGCTCCACGATGTACACGTCGGGGGTTTCTGCTGACCAGGGGGGTGACCAACACACCCGTCAGCATGGAATAGTATTGGGCTGGGGCCACACAATCCACATACTCCTCTCTATTGGCCCATGGTAATGTCAGACACCACTCTCACCACTCTGAGACTGTAGGTACCTCTATCTGAGGCAATGGTCATTGCAAAAATTTAACTTTTAAAAAGGCACTTTATATAATATAGACTGAGTATATTTAGTCTCCGGTGTTATTAAACTAACTTCGCCATATTTATCACTGTTGAATATCCTACAGTGTAAATTTAAAGGTCTAAATATCTATACAATACTTATCTACAATATAACGTTTCCAAGATTTAGCTCAGCCCAGGAGGAGCACCACTTGCAGTCCTCTGGTGTAGAACTTTCTGGTATGTGGCATTTCCCCAATGAGCACATCCACGTTCAAGCAATCATTACTCTCCATATTTTATGATCATTAGACATGCATCCATTCAAACACACTGCAGCCTCATTGACTCTCTCCCTTCTGTTATATTCATACTTTTCCCGGCTTGTCACCTCCCTCCAATAGCTACCAGTTGAAAAATATTACTGTAGTTCCAAAGCCATGGTCCTGACATGGGCCTTGCTCCACCACGGTCCTTTATATACCTCCATCTTTACTTGCATGAATCCTCTACCACTTAATGTCATCGCAAAGGCCTGCCCATTTCTAACACCCCCTGCCCTTTTACACACACACACACACACACACACACACACACACACACACACACACACACACACACACACACACACACACACACACACACACACACACACACACACACACACACACACACACACACACACACACTCTAGGGATGAAGAGACCAGTGCACTGCTGACACAATGAAAAGCCCTCACTAGTTACAGCCACGCTGTCCCTGCAGGCCTGGGCTCACTCAGGCACCCAGGGCCCGATCTGTGTGCTTATCAAAGCAGTGCAGCGGGAGGACGATGCATCACACAACACAGCACTGTGTGCAGGCACCGGGGACGGAGCTGCACCGTAAGCCCTCTCGCCTGCCTGCGAAGGCCCTCCAACAGAGACAGGGAGCCCGAAGCCGGATTCCCGAAACACGCGCAGCAATGCGGCTGTGAGAACAGCATGCATCATTCGGCACTGAAGGAATCAACACTCAGGCATGAGGACACCTGTGCATTTGCTCTGCCAAACAAATAGTGAAAATACGTACCACTTTCATGAATACAGTCCAGTCTGTCAACCAGAGTCACAGAAAAGAGTCTGTATCCAGTCTTTGTCCCGACAGCCAGAGATCTGAAAGATTAAATAGAGTCTAAGCAACAATATCTGTTCTGATACCTTTCTCTGCCAGACAGCCTCACTAATCTGAGGAAAAAAATACACAGAATGACTCTGACTCTCCTCCTTTTCTGATTTGCCCTTGCTGTTCAAATCTTGACGAATGCATGTAGGCCTATTTATATTCCACCAAAGGTAATCAAACACACCTAAATAAACAAATGAAACAACTTTAAGATGCTATGAAAAATAATATAGTTTGCATCTGCACACTGTTTTAATGACATTGGTTGATATCAGTTGTTTGTCCACCTGGGTAGTTCATGCAGTTGCTTGTAGACTCACCCAAATAAAAACCACTTTATCTTAACGACCGTGCATCTGTTTTCCTTTTCTCTGTCCTGTGAGTTTTTATCAATCGGATAGCTCTTTCTCATTATAAATCTTCCTTATCAGTGTGTTTTTACAGAGCAGTTGCCTCAACAGATGAGTTTTTGAAAATGTTTGAAACAAGAGAACAAAATAAGATAAAATTATCCTACCCGAGAACTCTATTGTCCCACACACCAAACTGACAGCATTGCACACTTTCAAAATTAACAACGTTCACCCCTGCAGGAGCAGGAGTAACGTTCTCAAGCAACTGCTGCCATTATAGTGACCTGCACTAAAAAGGGAACCTTGATGTGTATAATCCAAGCTAAACAACCCTTTGGACAGATACAATTTAGTTAATTAGTTTCAGGCATGAGTACACAGGAAATTCAGGAACTATTTTTACAATACCCTTTCGTCCATGAGAATACTGGACTTAGGCGAAACTGGCTCACCCCTAAACCTGTCTGGCAATATGCACTTTTAAAAGTATCATCAATAGCTGCTGTTAAATAAGTTTATTACACAAGAATAACGTGTTACAAAAGAATCACATGTACTACAGTATTTATTACCTAACCCACAACTGAAGGAAACTGTAGCCTATCGCCATCGACCTTAAATAGAAAACGACAGAAGTCTAGGAAGTATAAAATCAAGAACTGTAGGCTACAAACTCTGTAATGGCTTTACATGCGTCGTCCATACTTCCACCATGTGTTTTACTTAGACCCCAATATTTTATCTAGCAACAAATCATCGCTATGGGGACTATTAGCTCATGCACTTTGATTTATTGTACAGCCAAGATATTTAACGTAAGAGGTTTCCCATGATTAATAAAAATGAAAAGTAAGTTAGCTAAATGTTAGCTAAAACTCTAATAACATAGCCTAAGTTAGGCTACAGAATATACAGTGACAAGAAGAGTGAACAACAAAGAACCACAACTGTCTCCGTAGGTCTGGAAGCTTACGTAGTGTCTTGGTTGAAGGAGGCGCATATCAACCCTTCTGGCCCTCCTGGACCATCGGCTCCTTCTCTGGTCTCCATCCCGATCCCCAGCTACCTCCCCCTCCGCCCGGTTTGGAGGTCTGGGATCGGTTCGATTGTGTAGCCTACTGTAGAACCAGAGCACTACTGTGTCGCACAGTATATTTGGTCAAATTTGTTTTTATATATTTTGCGTTTGCTGAATTGCCAAACGTTTGCTACCAGGATAAAGCATACATTATTTCAGTTTTCACAAGGCTAGCTTAGTTAGATAGCAATCAAGCTATCATAATGGTTATAAGCAAAACAAAAAAACACAGCTGACAGCTTGTAGCGTCACTTTATGCCACATTCCCGTTTGGTCGGAGAAAAGGGTACGCCAGTGGTCCACCGCACTTCAGATTGGTCAAGAAATGCAGAGATTGCTTTCATTGGTTGACGTGGAATACTCGAGATTGTCACCTCCTCCTCCACGGCTGCTTTCGATTGGCAGAAATGAACTTCACTCTCAGCATGAGGCATTGTTTTTGTTGTTTTCAAGTAGGTGGAACAAGGGAGAACAAGGTTCCGTTCTTCATACGTGGATGGTTCAAATATGCTGTGCGATACAGTAGGGGTTCTACAGTGTAGGCTTGGCTACATAATCGATCCGATCCCAGGCCTCCAAACCGGGCGCCGATGGTCCAGGCGGGCCAGAAGGAATTATTTTGTCTTATTCATATTACAATTACATGAGACATGAATCACTATTAAATTAGGACACCCAGAAAATGACCCCGTCCTTCTTTTGTGGACTGGCCCTCTATTAAACTTTTTAGTCTGGTTTATCACAGCACAATCCTTCATTAATTTCTGTTTCAGTTTGTACAACAAATTTTAGTTGACTGATTAATTCAAATAATTGATTGGCTATAGTGTCCACTCACTTTGTTTCCAAGTTTTAAGTTGGCTGTTGGTTGAAATGAAACCACAACAGCCTGCCAATGCTGTTGCCGTCTATGACCTAATTTTGACATCCCTAATGTAGAAAATACCCATTGCCAAATGGTTTGTTCATAGACTCCCTATGGCAATACATGGACTATAATTAGCATGTGAAGGAGACGGGTTTGGGGAGAATTAGCAGGTAGTTTTGTTATCTTGTCCATAGACACTGCCAGACATAAAGACAAAAATACAGCAGCAACCAAATATCTCAATTTGCCCCTTTGGGCAGGGTTATAAGTCATCACAGAATGTGATGTATCAATTATTTGGGTCAAACTGGAAGTAAGGACCTTTGAAAATAAATTAAACTGCTATTCTTAGTTCAGTTTGCACCAATGGGTGGATTTGTACATGTTTAAACCTATTTTAATAATGATGTAAGTAATATTATGTACCAATAGTCTACTACAATAATACTTTCTGATGTATATTAGATTACATACACTCATATAAATGTAAGCTGGATATCCAACTAAGGCAGGGATGTGGAACATCTTTTTTTTAGGGGGGGGGGGGGTCATGTAAGATGTTTTTATTTCCACCTATTACAATGGCTACTTAGCTGTATATACCAACACCATCATATATGAGACTAATATTTTATTTATGGACAACCGTCTTCATGAACTTATCATGACAAGTACCTCTTATAATAGGCAGGTCACACCATTTTTAGAAGTTGTATCAGTACTACTAAATTATAGTAGCTCAAATTACATATAATTACACAGCTTGATGAAAGGAACACAAAATAGAAAGAATTTTTGAAAAGCGACATTCGGTTCTTAAGTGTTTTATACGTATAGCGTTTTCAGGCATTTTGGTGAAAAGGTGAAAATATGCATTTTTTCACTTTTTAAATATAAAAATGTTGATGAATAAATAATTGGTATGTGTTGGAATGTTACTTTTCTTATAGTTAGTGCCACAAACATTAGTGAACAGAAAAAATGTGAGTTATAACTACATTTCATTTTTCTTTAGTGGTCCTCAAAAATGGTGATTTCATATAAATTCTTATACAGGAAAACAAAAGGATGTGCAAAAATGACTAAGTCCACCTAATTAATATGCATAATTGTTTTGTTTTTTTAAATGTCGAAGGGGCAGATATGTTGACATGGATTTACATGGATCCATGTCAACATATCTACCCCTTTGACATTTTTCAAAAACATTTATGCATATTAGTTTTTTTACGATTGCTTTCACTCATTTTGCACAACAGAGTTTCAATGTGCAAAACTCTTAACACAGAATGCTATACTGCTCATTTTGGGTTCAAAATGTAATATAGCATGCAAAATAAAAATACCAGTGTCAAATCAGAGAATATTATATGCAAAAGTTTCACAGCACCAGAACATTAAATATTTAAAACAATGAAGTTAAATCATTGCTGCATTTTCAATATACAACAGTCATCATGAAATAATGCTGCCAAACACAAAATCCTTCTGATAAAAAAAGTGTTTGAAAGTGTTTTTTGGTCATAACACAAAATGCTATACTCCTAATCTTGGGCTCAAAATCATATATAGCATGCACAATAGAAACAACCGAACCAAATTAGATTGTATTTCATGCTAAAGTTTATCATAGTGTCAGAACAGTGGATATGTTTATCGTTGAAGTTTAATTATTGGTGCATTTTCAAATACAATGGCCATTATCAAATATTTTGATAATTTCCTCATAAGTACTTGAAATTATGTACAGCAAGCATCCCCTGTGATAGACTGCAGTTTTGTGCTTGTGTTTTTATGAAAGACAAACAAAATATTAGATTATATGAAGTTTATTCATTAAAGAAAAATCATACAGTACTGTAAACTCAAATTTATAGTACAGTAAAAACAAAAAAACTTTACTGTAAAGTACAAAAAAAAAAAACTGCTTTTTGGTGCTTAAGCAGCATTTTGCCTCTCCGCTGCATTTGGCCACATAATTTCATCAACATCGCATCTGATGTCTTCGTTGGCAAGACAGCGCTGATCAAATATTTTAGAGTGCCGTATCCACCCGACACTGCTGGGCTGTAATGTCATTGCATGCCTCATCCATGGCCTGAAGGAGCGTTCCCTGCTCATATGGACGCCTATCATATACCTTCCACCTCCAGGCCGAGAAACTCCGCAATGGGGTTCAGAAAGGGGGAGTAAGATGGAAGGAATTGTGATTGGAACTCTGGATGGGCTGTAAACCAGTCTCGCACAGCCAATGCATGATGGAAGTTTACATTGTCCCAGACAATGATGAACACCATCTGAGCATTTGGCTGTACGAGACGGTTGTACAGCCCATCCAGAAAATGTATGAGGCGCACAGAGTTGTATGCCCCCAGCACAGGGTCAAGAGCCTCAACTCCATTGCGGGAAATGGCAGCACACATTGTGATGTTGGCTCCACGCTGTCCTGGAACTTCAACAGTGGCCCCCTGCCCAATTATGTTCCAGCCCCGACGCTGGCGCTTGCAGAGATTAAATCCTGCTTCATCTACATACAGGATTTCATGCTGCTCTGCTCCAGTATCAATGTCCATCATGCTCTGAAATAAACACATGAGCATTACAGATAAAAAAATATATACCAATACTTTACTGTATGTACAATATGCAAAACAAGGTTATTTCTATGCACCATATTGTAGCGCTTTCCAAATATCAATAAATTTGAATAGGCTACATTACAGTTGATTAGGCCCAGGTGCTTTTCCTCATTGAACATGTTGGTTGCCCACATGCTGACCAATCAGGGATGGATGTGTGTGGGCCTGCCCAATGGTCTCAGGGCCAGGTCTAGGCAAGTACAGTACCTTTTACCTATATACTGTATATTTGCACTGAATAGACCCTGGCGAAATTTTCCTAGATCCGGCCCTGAGACCAATGGCCAGGCCACACACATACATAATCCTAATGTGATGTCAAGGGCATAATGTTAACCAGTCTACACATTTATAGAGGATGGGTTACAAAAGTATTCGCTACTGTAGTATTGCAACATTGCTATACACATACCTGAACATATTCCACCCTCAAAGCCTTCACCCTATCTTCATTCCTTTGGAATGGCACCAAGTAAATTTGTTTCATAATGATTTTGTGCTTTTTCAAAATTCGCCCAATTGTGGTTATGCTGATTGTGTATATGTTTTGGAATATTCCGTTATCAGCTATAATCTGTTGCTGTATTTCTTTTATGCGAATATCATTTCTTTGCACCGCCATGTCTACGAGTGCCCTCTCCTGCTGGTCAGAGAGAAGACAGCCACGTCCTCCACCTGGTGGTGCTCTTTCAGTTCTAAAGTACAGTAAAGATAACAATTACAACAAACATAATTCACACACACTTTAATATTTATGAAATATACTGTAACGCATACAGCAATATCAATTTTACAATTACTGTAATTTAAATATACAGTTACTGTACAGTAAATTACACATATTGACTTACCGATTATCTCTCTTAAAACTTCTTATTATGGATGCCACAGTTGACCTTTTTAGGTTTGGCTGCACAACCCTCCCAGCTTGAGCCAGTGTCAGACCTCTGTTTATCAAGTGGTTGACAATAGTGGCTCTAATTTGATTTGGTACAACTGCTCTTCTGCGACCACGACCACGACCACGACCACGACCACGACCACGACCACGACCACGACCACGACCACGACCACGACCACGACCACGACCACGACCACGACCACGACCTTCGTTAGCAACTTCAAGCTCACCGACCTGCTCCATGTTGTCAGAAACTGCCATTCAGATTTCTAAGCAGCCTTTTATGTAGTGGTGAAGAGATTATCAATTGTGTTGCAATGCTACTCACCTGGGCAAGGTTGTTGGAAGTGCTGAGACATGACTACAAACACCTGTTGAATTGGTTTAGTGATCTGCATTTGTAATAATAAGCATTTGAATATTGTTGCAATATTAGGTGGCTGTATTCTGAGAATGGAGCATATGATTTAGAGTTTTGCACTTTGTGCTTCAGCATATGATGTAGTGTCTTAAGGTAAGAATTCTGCAAGTCAGTTTAGCACTTTGTGTTAAGTTTTACGCTTTGTATGTCAGCATAGGATGTAGTGTCTTAGAGTATGAATTTTGAAAGTCAGTTTGGCACTTTACATTTTGAGTTTTGTACATTGAAATTCTGCTGTGCAAAATGAGTCAAAGCAATCGTAAAAAAAACTGTAATTAGCTGGACTTAGTCATTTTTGCACATCCTTTTGTTTTCCCAAACCTTTATTTTTTATTCAAATCACAAACCGAAAGTATCACAGCAGAGGGAAAATTCTTAGCTTTATAACTGCCTACTTTATATTTCCATTTGGTGATATACGATGTTACAAAGTTACTCCTAGTTTCAGAGGTGTAAAATCCAGGGGTCAGAAAGTAAAAGTCCTGCCAGTGTTTCTTCCACCCATGAACTCAGCCAGCTGATTTCACTAATTAGTTCTACCCATAGGTTCTACCCAGGTTCTACCACCTGGCTGAAGACTGTGCTAATTAGGAAATGCAGGTGATTGGAACAAAATCCTGGGGAGGATTTTACACCTCTGCCTAGTTTCACACTCGAAATAAAAATATCCCAAATTCTGTGTAGAGCTCACGGTCGGCTGATTATTGTGTGTGCACGAGTGACCTGCCTACTTATAAAGACTACTTAATTAAGAACAGAAGTTGGCATGCAATCCAGAAACAGGGATAGCCCTGCTTGCCATCCCTAGCTCTAAGCTAAGAAAACATCCAAATATATGGAGTTCCGTTTTCTTCCTAATATCACGACTACGCTTGCTCTTTAAGGTCGTCAACGGTTACCACAGAACGGTGATGACGATAGTCTCCGCAGTCAGAACGAGGCAAATTGACGTCAATGCGTGTCTGTGATTGGTCCTGATCTGTTTCCGGTGTGGCAGCCATTCAAGGACTGAGGAAAGAGAAGCGAAGAATTTGAGTAACGTTGGCCAGTGTCTGATAGGAAATTAGTTTTAAAGAAAGCACAGCAGGGGAAAAAATTGATCACTCCGGTAAGCAACAGTTTTGTTCCACCACGTAAAATATTTTGCACTGAATAGTTTTGTACACGAGGGAAGCGTCTGAGACAGCCAGCGGAAAGTGGAGCCGCTAGCCAGCGCCTCCTGTTTGTTGTGATAGAATTTCAAGATGGCGTCAATAGGAGAGTGCTCCGCGGCCCCGTAAATGTTTATTAGATTCTGGAAGTACTTAATTGGAATGTGTGCCATAGTTGTACATTTTACACAGTCTGCAGTTCATTCCTTCAACGTCTCGAACGGCATTCATTTGAGGTCAGAATTCAGTGGGATTACAATGTATTAATCGTTCAGCTGGGGAGCTAACCTTAGCAAAGCAGCAAAGTGCCTGTCAAATTTCATTTAGCGCTAACGTTAGCGTTAGTTAGCTAACGTTAGTTGGTGACAAGCAAGCTAACGGTAACGTTGGTGCTCGCCAGTTAACCAACGACCTTCCTGGTGATAACGCTGCTAGAAAATAACGGGAACGTTAGCTAGTCCTGCTCAGAGGCCACAAGTTATTTCCGGACAGTAGCTAACGTTAGCTTGCTAACTGCAGCGAATTAGCGTTACTAACGTATTAGCTAGCTAACGTTAGCCATCTTAACTGCTCGAGTTGGAGGTTTAGCTAACTTAGTTACATAACTGTTAGCTAACCTTGCTGGTAAATATAGCCAGCTAACGTTATCCTATGTCTAAAAATGATCTAATTCTTTAACTATAGATGGGCACTTGCTCCAAAACCTATTATATAACTGCCAGTCCGCTATTTTTCCATAATAGTTTTACTTGAACCGTAAGCATACATTTTGTGGAAGAAGGGGGCTATGTATAAAAATGCTGTCATTTCTACATGGTGAAACAAAAATGTATAAAATGCCCCTTTTGTAAAAGCTGAGAATCGGCACATTTGAGCTACACATTTGTTTGATTACAAAAATTCAAAGATTCAAAAATTGTGGAATAACGTTACAGAACCACAAGAAGAAATAAATGCCTTTGTCCCAAGTATTATGGAGGGCATGGTTTTAATACATTTGACTGCTATATACACTTTATTTTAGAATGCCACTGCCTAATTGTCATCTTGAATTCCAAGGGTGTAAACGTTCTTGTACTCGTATAGTAATTGCACTCATTAACTGCAAACCACTGAATATAAGCAAAGAAATCTTAAATTTCAAAAAGTCTCAACAGAATTTCAATTTAAGAATATTTACTTACATTTTCATTTTTTTTATTTTATTTTAAACAATTGAATGATTGAAGATAATTTTGTTGAATATTTAGACTATTTGTTAATCACAAATAAAATGCATCCATACATCTCTTTGGCCCAGGACTGAACAAGACATGAGAGGATGGGTCCCCACATTTCACTACTGTAAAAATTTACTGTTCTGGCCCAACTTGCTGTGTGTGTGTGTGTGTGTGTGTGTGTGTGTGTGTGTGTGTGTGTGTGTGTGTGTGTGTGTGTGTGTGGTGGGGGTCTTTTGGACAAACTTAAAATGTTATCAAATTGCATAGCTATGTTAACTGTAATTACTTAGAATTAACTTGGGTACCGTAACTAGATTTTTTGGTCAAACTGAGTTTCTCGTCTCCTGTAGTTTGAGGAGGCTTTGACAGGACTATAGCCTCTTTCACACATGCAATACGGAACATTACCGGAAAAGTTGATCCAGCAATATTCCGGAATGTTCCGCATTGGTAGCGTTCATACAACCAACGCTCTACCCTATGTTGCTAGGATACGTTTGTTTACTTTGCCACTTCATCACCCGCCATTTTTTCAGTAGTAGGCTGAGTGTGCAGTTGTACTACAGTTACTTTTGTTTATTTATACATTTGAGGCAAACGCTGGCAATAATACATCTGTTCCAATCACGAAACATCATTCGTAAACAAAAACTTAACGAAAAAATCAGGATAAGTCGGGAACAACTCCGCTTTAGCTTGGCTCAAAGCCGGAGACGTCGCCTGTGGCGGCTGGAGGCTGTACGAGTCTCATGTGGCTCGGGGCTCGGTGAGACGAATGTGGGTACGGGAGCGACCCCATGGCATGCGTGATTGATCCGGTAATGTTCTGGCTTTGTTCACACGTCACATCGATACGGAACTTTTACGGAAACCTCACTAGGTCTTTTGCCGGCAAATTGCCGGCGCGGATATTCCGGAATTTCAACTTCGGCTCTTATTCACACATGACCCCTATCTGGCAATGTTCCGGAAAATTTACGGATAAGGCTGCATGTGTGAAAGGGGTTACTGTCTCCTCGTGTGCTCTCTACCTGGTGGGATAGCGTATCTCAGAGGGGGGAGTGCGATGCTTCGGTCTGCGACAGGGCTGATCATTTTTTTTCTCTGTTTTCTTAATAAATAAAAAAAACAAGGTTATCCTCTTCTGAGAAACATTCATATTTTCACCTTTCTTTTCTTTTTTTCCCACCACTCGACATGGTTCGTTTATAGCCGAAAACAATAGTTAGCTAGCTGCTGCTTATCTCTCGTGAAGGCAAAAACAATAGTTAGCTAGCTGCTGCTTATCTCTCGTGAAGGCAAAAACAATAGTTAACTAGCTGCTGCTTATCTCTCGTGAAGGCAAAAACAATAGTTAGCTAGCTGCTGCTTGTCTCTTGTGAAGGCAAAAACAATAGTTAGCTAGCTGCTGCTTGTCTCTTGTGAAGGCAAAAACTATAGTTAGCTAGCTGCTGCTTGTCTCTTGTGAAGGCAAAAACAATAGTTAGCTAGCTGCTGCTTGTCTCTCGTGAAGGCTTGGTCTTGAAGGATTGATTGTAATGTTACGTTGTACGGCGAAGGATACCCGAGCCATGTCAGAAATTGTTCTGATTTCTGACTTAATAAACTGCGATTTCACAATCAGTTTGAGAAAAATGAGTTGATTTGAAGACGCATGGAGGGTGGTGATGGATTTTAAACCTGAGTGAACGCTATAATATTATTGACTATATTAAATCGAACATTTTGGCAGGAGGGTGCTCAGACATAGAAGGGTGCAGTGCCCTGGTATCATGTTATTGCCTTTAGGTGGTCATTTACAGACAAATCAGGACCTGAACCTCTACCCTGTATACCAATGCCCCCCCCAGAGTTGTCTCATAGTTTTAATAAGTATGAGTCAGCCATAAGTCTGTACTTAATACAAGTACACATTTAAGCAGACTATATATTTTGTATTTTCTTACAGTCCTTGATATGCACTTTAATTTAAAACAAATTTGGAATCCCTTGCCTGTCTTTGAGAAACTGTCAGTGTCCTGCAGCTGTAATAATTTTAATTTCCTATTTTCTTTCCACGGTGAAAATGCTGTCTGTCTCACAAATTGTCCTTCCCCTCCTGTGGTCCAGATCTGATCAAAAGGTTACCATGGCATCCAGCAGCACCAGCAGCGAGGAGGAGAAGAGCCTCCGGGAGTGTGAGCTGTACGTGCAGAAGCACAACGTCCAGCAGCTGCTGAAAGACTGCATTGTGCAGCTGTGCACCTCGCGGCCCGACCGGCCCATGGCCTTCCTGAGAGAGTACTTTGAGAGGCTGGAGAAGGTCTGAACACCTAAAACTGCGCCACAGATTACATCGGCAGTAAAGATCGTTGTCCTGTATCCTCTTTAGTAGTGTTAAACAATAGAGTGTTGGTTACGCTAATTGTGATGTATGTTTTTACGGTTATACAGTCATACCAGTAATAGACCAATTTACCAACAGTCACTGAGGCACGCCAATGGAAGCCAATGATGGGTGTTTTGCTCACAGGAGGAGGCCAAACAGATTCTTATTCAGCAGAAGTCCAACTCTCGCTCAGACTCGCGGGAAGATGAGGTCTCCCCTCCCATGAATCCAGTGGTGAAGGGGCGGCGGCGGCGTGGGGCTATAAGCGCAGAGGTCTACACAGAGGAGGATGCTGCCTCCTATGTCAGAAAGGTGACTGCAGCCACATGGAGCATTTTTGAGATTACATTCATCTTAACCACATACTGCTGACAGTACTTTTAGCCATTTTGTCAATTCTGTAGTCACATTTTTGTGGTATAATAATTTTTAAGCCAAGATGCTCAATATATGTATTTATTTTTTCTTCTTTTTTTTAAATGTAGGTTATTCCCAAAGACTACAAGACAATGGCTGCTCTGGCTAAAGCAATTGAAAAGAATGTTCTCTTTTCACATCTGGATGACAATGAGAGGAGGTAATTTAACTCTGGTCTCTGTGATCTCGGTTCTCTGTTCTAGCAGATGACATTCAGTTTAATCATTTGAAGTATCATTTATGGTGAAACAAATCTAACGCATATTTATTTTTTCAGTGATATCTTTGATGCTATGTTTCCTGTCACTTACATTGCTGGAGAGACAGTCATTCAACAAGGTTGGATTGCTTTTAATTTTTATAAAATGCTGCACTACTTCCAGAATGAACAATATTCCATTGACAAATATTTTGTGTCCATTCTCAGGTGATGAAGGTGATAACTTCTACGTTATTGACCAGGGAGAAATGGATGTGAGTATTCTTAAAGGCTTGATTCCTTTTACATTGAAATGACTCAGCATTTTCCATTGAGTTTCCTGTTTTGAAAAACTGGTTTTCCTATTTATGTGTGTCACTAACAGTATAGTTGGATGGTTAAGTTTACCATAGCAGCTTGTTGGGATTTTAATGCATAGAACAGGCGTTCTGGCAGACCTGTAGCACTATGCCACATTTCATTTTTATGTTTTTTTTGTTTTTTTGCATTGCAACTGTTAGTCAGTCACACTGTTTATTATTTGTGACAGGTCTATGTCAACAATGAGTTGGTTACTAGTATTGGGGAGGGGGGCAGCTTTGGGGAGCTGGCCCTGATCTATGGCACCCCAAGAGCAGCCACTGTGACAGCCAAGACCAACGTCAAGCTATGGGGCATCGACAGAGACAGCTACAGGAGAATACTGATGGTGATTACTGTCCATTCATTTGGTGTGATTTATATGGGAATGTATATTGACTAATGTTGGCGGGGATAACCTTTTCATGGTATGGTTATGTAATAAATTGTGCGGTGTGACTATTCATTAAATTTACATATTTCAGCAAGTAATCAGCATAATGTGTTTATGTTCAATTGTCAGCATAAAGTCCCAATGCTTATTTTAACCCTGAGGGGGAAAAGGACACAATTCCTCATCCTAACTCTGGGTCTTGTCTTGCAGGGAAGCACTTTAAGAAAGAGGAAGATGTATGAAGAATTCCTAAGCAAAGTATCCATTTTAGGTAAGGGATTGCTATGCTCTTGTGGTTAGCAGTTGGGTGTATTATTTTGGTTGGCTTTGGAGGGCTTGACCTGCGCTGTTTGGGTGTGCTGGAGTTCTGGCCCTGCAAGCCGCATTTCTTCTTTTTCATTAAGATAAAATGTCAGTCAACTTGAGATTCATCCAGTGCAGTGAATGTTGAACATGCCTGAACGTGACTGTTATTTATAATGTGACGCAGTCTTGTTCTGGAATTACAATTGTAGATTATTTTTACACCTTGTTTGTCGCCATTTTATATGTGAAATGTGAGTGTTGCTGCTGTACATTGGTTGAGCTGCCAGAGTGACGGAATTCTCTCTGCAGAATCACTGGATAAGTGGGAACGCTTGACTGTGGCCGATGCCTTGGAAACTGTTCAGTTTGAGGATGGACAGAAGATTGTTGTTCAGGGGGAGCCTGGCGATGAATTTTTCATCATCCTTGAGGTAGAGTGGTAGTTTAACTCTGTTTTAGCTCATTTTAGAGCCTGTTGAAACCTGCAATTTTTCTCTTACACGTTTTTGTGTGTATATATATATATATATATTAGGGGTGTCACGATTCTCCAAATCCGCGATTCGATTTGACTTTCGATTTTAAGGTCACGATTCGATTCTCGATTTTTTTTCAGCACAATTTTTTTCTTCCAGCACTATAGTCTAACTAATGGCTATGCCATTGTTAGACTATCGAGTCTTGATTTGTAAAGAAAAATACTTGTTTCTCAATAAGTAACTTTTATTTGAATAATAACAATTATAAATAATAACAAAAATATGAGAATATTTAAACACACCTAAACAGTTAAGAGCTTTATCAAAACTAGACTCTAGAATAAACAGTTGAACATTTACCACGCTATTAACAATTTACACATTGGTTTTATGCCCTGTCATTTACATTTTCAAATTTTTCTTTAAAAAGATGAGCGTGTTCACATTCTTTGAACAGTTAAGAGCTTTAACAAACTAATATCGAACCACACTATTAACTATTTACACATTTTTTTTCATGCCCTGACAACTGTCATTTGGGTTGTCATTTGAGTTGCCTGTGTCAATGTTTTTTTCCCAGTCAAATCTATTTCTTTGTGATGCCTGCGAATGTGTCCTGCCATATATGACGTGTTGCCTGAGGTGGTGTATGGTACTCGCGTGTAGCATAGCCGACAAACTGTCGTTTTTTTGTCAATGACGCGTTCGTTGTTTATATAACTCACGGAGAAGGCAAAATGTTGCCACACCGGTGACTTGAGGGAAGCAGGAGGATTTTCCAGTTCTGTTTCTCCATCTCCAACTCCGGCAGTGGCCATGGTGTGTCGAAAAGTAATGCAGGCTACCGGTAAGCTAACGTTAACTAGCAGCTGTGTCTTCTTTGAAATATCGTTGTTTTTTTTCTTCGGACGCACGCCTGCGTGGACGAACAAAATGCAGTGGAAGGCATCAAGTTTCGTTTTGTCGGAAACGCTTACATTAGAGATGGCCAAGTAGGCTACTTTTTTAAAAACATTTTACCCATCACATGAAAGGCTAAGAAGAGCGCGCGGGGGGCGGGGGTGGAGAGAAAAAAATAACTTGGAGAATCGCGAACCAGCTTGTGATTTCGAAGTTCGAAATCGAACGCTCATTTCGATCGATTTTCGATTTCGAATCGGTATCGTGACACCCCTAATATATATATATATATATATATATATTTTAACCATCAATAAAATGTTTGGCTGCTGGGTAGCTCACTCTGTAAAAGCGCCTCTGCTTGCAGCGCATGAGTGAGCACCATGGTTTCGGATCGAATCCGGGCCATGCCAGTGCCGACTGTGGTTGGCAGCCCTGCAGGGTCGGCACACAATTTGGTCGCCCAAAGGATATATGGGAGGGATTCAGACAGCGGGGATAGCCATGTTCATTGCTCCAGCGACCCCTGTTGGCCGGCCAGGTATAATTGGGTCTCCTCCACCCCCGCTCTGCGCCTGTGTGGCTTGTGGCTAAAGAAAAGAAACGGCTGGCTGACAACGCGTGTTTCGGGGGAGGCCCGTGAGTTGACTTCACTCTCCTGAACCGGCAGCAGGGGGGCGTATATGTGCGTGCTTGTACATGGTTCACAAATTGGACATTCCAAATTTGGGTGAGATTGGAAATAAAAAATTATTTAAATATATAAAAGTAGATAATTGTTACAAAAAAAGAGAACTAAAATTGAGTGAAATAAAGCATGCATTGCTCTGTAAATGAAATTGGGAGGGGCTTTAGGTTTGTGTGTGCTAAGGGACGAGGAAAGGTATTGCCCGCGTGTTTATAGTAGTTTTGCGGTTGTGTCTCCACAGGGCTCTGCTGCCGTGTTGCAGCGCAGGTCAGAGAATGAGGAGTTTGTGGAAGTTGGTCGGCTGGGACCCTCTGACTACTTTGGTGAGCGTTGTTCTTCAGGTTTTTCCACAGAGTGACTGAGCACCAGTCATGATTAGCCACAGCACTCTCGCAACTTCCTACCCATTTTCAACATTTCAAAATGACGTGCCTTATTTTGTCAAGCATACAAATTTGACCACTAATGCCAGTCCCACCCCCCTTCCCCATTATGCAAATATGTTTTATTCTGGCCATTTTTTCATCTAGACTAATTCCAGTAAAATGTCTATCTTAATTATTATCTTTACCATGAAAAGGACATGTCCTGTGTTCTGTATCAATGCATGGCAGTGGTTTAAGTTACTTCTGGTTATGTTGCACAGCCCAGGAGAAGGGGCTGCTGAGAGTAACATTTCAGATTTTTAGTGCTTAATTACAGAAGTCTTAGAAAAGTGCTCATGTGCACCGCGCGCCATGCTTCTGACTATACGGCTGTTTTTTATGAGAAAATTGTGAAAAAGGCAAATATACCTTGGATACCAAAATATAATCTTTCTCTTACCAAGTTATACTGCAACCATTACTAAAGTGGCATTGCTTCCATTGAAAGTCAATTGAATTATTTTTCTTTTTTGTGTCTTTCCTTTATTTTGTCTCCTAATCTACAGGTGAAATATCCCTGTTAATGAATCGCCCTCGAGCCGCCACCGTGGTGGCTCGCGGACCCTTGAAGTGCGTTAAGCTCGACCGGCCTCGATTCGAACGCGTTCTGGGTCCTTGTTCAGATATTCTGAAACGAAACATCCAACAGTACAACAGCTTTGTGTCATTGTCTGTGTGAGAGTTTCCCGACTCTTTCCCGTAATGCAGGGTCCACCAATGCAATCCGCGTTGTCACCATTTTCTTGTTCCGATTGGGTTTTTATTTTCAGGTTTTTCCAATATCCAGCTGCTCACCAGCATCACTGCTTTGTCTGTCTGTTAATATGTTAATATATACCCAGTGCAGAATTTAACATTTATTTGCCATGAATATGCTTCCACATGGCAGACTGCCTGGCATTTGTGTTGAGCAGGAACAACTAAGGTTCTCTCGTCACCTCTCGTCCGTGTGCAGGTGAGGCTAGTATCCAATGTTTGAATTGCTTTGAAAGGGTAATATTACTGTAAGAAGCTGTTCTAGAACAGGTAGAAATAGGAGAAAAGTTTTTAAATTTGTTCAGTGTTTTGAGGCTTCAAAGACCTTTTTAAGACATTTGAATTTGTATTGTTGTTCAGTATTTTTGAGATTTGGCATATGTAGACAGTGAAGCGCTGCCGTTTTGTTTGCTAATAGTTAATTTCAAGGGTACTAGAAGCTAAGCGCACCATTACAACCATGTTGACCTATGATCTTTTTTTTTTCTTTTTGTTTAAATGGTTGCACATATATTAGTGGTTTAAATGACTAAGCATTATACTTTTTGCACAGTTCCAGTGGTATACAAATATGATCAACAATATTTCTATGCGCCTGCTGCTTTTCAGTGCTGAAATGTGTCCTCGCGATGTCAGGAAGGCGGATGTTACCATCCCTACAGAATGCTCTTTAAAACATCCCCTTTCCCTTGATCATTTTGTAACTTCCTGTGTTTTGGTATTCCTTTATAACTTGTCAATGAGTTTATCTCCTGTTACCAACTTCCCAAGCAAGGAAGTGTGTGTCAGAGCACCATCTCCACAGCTGTTTTCTGCTTGAGACTTGAGAGTTCAGTACAGAATTCTGAAATACAGTTACCAAGCTAGTGCCAAATATTTCACAATGGTTTCTAGCCACAGCTTATAGCCTGATTATAATTAATATGGATAGTATACCACATTTACTCTCTTAGGGCCTAATTTACTAAGACGGTTAGCATGTGCAAAACCCTTTAGCACACACAAAACCAATAAGATGACCAATGATTGGTCATGGTATTTGTTTTGCACCAATCGTTGTTTTTGTTATTAAATTTGCGTGTGCTAAAAGGTTTTGCATGTGCTAAAGATTTTAGTAAATCAGGTCCTTAATGTATGAGTTTACAATGTTACTATATAATTGAATTGAGGTGGTTTAGTGAAGTGAAATATGAAGAAATTACTTGTGCTTCATCAAGTCATAGATGAAGGTAAAGCAAACCACAGGTGCTGCAGCTAAACTGATAACCTTCACTTCTATAGCTGAACTGTAAAATACCACTTTGACCCAACTTCAATTGCACAAAAACTGGCCATTGTACAAAATATGAAGGAACGCGCTAGCTAATGGACAGTAAAGGGTTTTTCCCATTTTATTCTGTTACCTGGAAGAGAAACGTATTGAGTCTTAAGTGTATTTCAGTATTTACCGATTTTGTTACGTCTCAGTATGCAACAAATGACAATAAGCATTTTTTAAATGACAAATTCCACGTTCTTTAATGTATTGTAACCATGAATTCCTTATAATTGCTGTTGTTGTTATGACTATATTTTGATGTATAGCGTGAACGAGTAGAACTGTAGTGACAGAAAGTCAGGAGTGACAGAAAGCTCCAAGCAGGTAGTGTACAGTTAAATCTTTTGTAAATGCTTATTTTTCCATAAAATACAGGTGCCCAGTGCCATGACTTATATAAACTATGTTATAATATCCATAAACAAATTAAGAGTATATAGATGTGTTGTGTATAACTGTCATGGAATAATATTTTGTTTGTGTGTAAAATAGATGCGCATACAATGATTGACAGATTTTATTTAACGACAGAAGTATTCCGATTATTTTCTTAAACATCACACGTTGAGAGGTCAGAACAGAGGTTTATTATTTATATATCGTAAAAACCTCCCACTAAATAAGGGTCACAGAATGTGGACATATTTCTCAAATGTTTCCTCTGTGAAAACAGAAATGAAGTGTTAAAATTTGGGAATGAGGTTGAGTTTAAAGTTCACTGCCATCATGCTATAATTTATTTGAAAGAAAATTAATTTCACCTGTGCAAAGGGTCAAATTACTGAGGACAACACATTTCTAGTATTTTTATTAATCAAAGACTTGAAATGTCTGACAAAATGTCTTCACAAATATTAATTGTGTCCTTTAGGAAGGGACATATAAACTGGCCTTGTAATTTTGATGAATGAATTCAAGGTTATGTTCCATACTTGATTTGCTTCATTGATTTCTGTATGGAAAGTGATGTGTTGACCAATGGAAGGATAAATGGGTTTTATTGGTATGGATTTTTTGTTTTCTGAGAGCAATTTAATTAACTGATAGATGTTCATCTAATTAGGTCAACACCATAGATAGATACTATATAGATACTATATGATAAACTGAAGGACTGAAAACACCAGCAGCGTGTTCGCAGAATTAAGATTTGATTTCATTTTCTACATAAAGCCGAAATAGTTGGTTGAATTACTATAATAGTTTCAGACACACAGTTGGAACACTGGTTTTCTCAGATAAATTCAGATTGTTTGCTGAACTGAATAATGGGCGTATGTATTATGCATATATATATAGGATATGTATTTGTTTTGGTTTTCTTTTTCTATTCACACCCTGTTCCTTTGGCACTTTCCAGCTTCACTCCCCCTTTTATTGCTAAGCCACGTTTTCTTGATTAAGCAGCCAGTAACACTTATTACACTTACGAGCTTTATAAGTCTGTGCAATCCGAGTGAGTACGTATGTGTGTATGTAAGTATGTGTGTACAAGGAAAAAGTCAACATAGTTTGCCTTAGCTTATGTAACCAGGATATAGAAACTCCTGCTTGCCCAACCTTCAGCAAGTTTGTGAAGCCTGCAGTCATGAGCTGTTGGCTGTCAGAGGACCATTTTTCTAACTTTATCCAATGACTGTATAAGGTTTGATTTACTCTATGTGCTAAAACTATTATCCTTTTGCTATAGATTGTCCTAATGGCAGGTCAAGCAATAAAAGATTGAATTCTTAAATCTTGGGTCAGGCCTGTTTGTTCATGACAGTGGTTTCATGTCCATGTTATGTTTCGTAGAGGGTATGAATCATTTGTAAATGTAATTTTGATGTAAATGAAAACGTGACATTACTCCCTTTTCATGAGTTATCCACTTGCAGAAAATGTGTGAAAATTGTGGGTCTTTCCTTTTGAAACTGTTTTTATGTCGTCTTCTGAGCCAATAATAGAATAAGGTCATTTTAACCATCACAACACTGGCTGTAGTGCCTTCATCTCTCTCCAGTGTAGGTCACACCTTATTGGTCCCGTCATAAGATTGGCTTCCCCACCATAACTATTCAATAGGGATATTAAGATATATGTCCAACTCATAATTGCTCATTAACCAGCCTGTTGTGCCATCTCATCATAGGCTTCGGCAAAATCAGATTTTAAAACCGAAGACAACTTTCCATTTACTCCAGAAAGTGTAGTACACTTATTCTCTCGCTAGGTGTCAGTATAACGCTCAGGTTTTTTTCAACATAAGATGCTTCATGCTTTAAGAATAATTTTACTGCATAAAATGTTCCCTGGTAAGTAAATGTTCTGCATTTTTTTCAGTGAATATGACAGGAATATCCACATTGCAAACTTAAGTTCAACTTTAACACTTAAAACACGTATTTGTGGGCCTGTCCCATTGGTGAGACATACTCATGTTTTGGAGTCAACCAACAGATTTTTATTGTATTCATGAAAATGACAATATTTTGTCCTCTTATGCAGGTAGTCTTTGCTTTGGGATATACAATATGGTTAAAATGTAATATGTATTAGCTATGCCGTAATAATATTAATGCTTAAATAAGTGACAACATTTATGTTTTACCAACATTTTTGGTTAAATACAGTAGTTTGGGTAAAGTAATTTTAAATTGAATTGAATGAAGTGCTTGGTAATGAGGGTTGTTGGATGACTTGGTTTTGTTTTTATTGTGAAACCATATGAATGCCCTGGAGCTTTTTTGATGAGACAGACAAGGATTAGAGGCTTACAATCCATCTGGAAAGTAAGCCATAAAACATTAAAGCTCCACACTTTTTAATAAGTGACTCTTTCTTGTGCAGAGATTTGCCACTTATGCAATAGTTCTTATGAATGATGTGACCTTTTTTTTTTCCTGATGGTTTCAAGTCATTAAGATTCAGCAGCTCAGAAGTATGTCTGCATGTATTTATGTACTGACTTTCTTAATAAAGAACAGCAGTGTGACAAAGGGTTGGGGTGCTGCTTTCTGTATTCGCATTTTAACTAAATGACTGCCGCTGCACCCTGCAGCGTAGTGCATCAGTACCTGTTCAGCTGTGGTGATGGATAATATGCCGATCATACGCTGTATGGGCCACTCGGTTGTGTTCCCATTTCCCTATCATTGCTTAATCTTAACCTACAAAGAGGAACACTTTTTGGCGGGAAATGTTTTGACGTGGAGCGTTATCATTTGTGCACACCAAAGTACTGGAAATGGAGCGACAGTATTTAATCTCGCCCGAGTTTCTCAGAGAATCTATCTCCTTTGAGTTGACGGTTGCAGTTTGGTCACAGGAATTGAGCCATAATCATAATGTATAGTGCAACATGTGTTTTAACTTAGCTCTTTAGTTTAATAACTGCTAAGTGGAGTTCTACTTCCACTTTTTCCAATTCCAAGATTTTCAATAATTGAGACCATAAGGCAATAATGACACCCATTCCCAATCAAGTTGATGACACTTCTCCACCTACTTTTTTTTTTTTACGTGCAGTCAGATTGGTTTCATACTTGAATGGGTATTGAACAGACACGGACCTCAATCTCTACTCTGGCCTCAATCGCATTTCATCTTTCTTTTAAACCACAAATTTAGTGAACGAAGGAGACTTATAGCACCAGTGTAAACCAGATTTCTGTTTATTTTGGGAAAAGAATAGAGAAATGTCTTCAATCTATCACATTCATACAGGGCTGTGGTTAAGAACGGTTGGTGAGTGGGGGGAGGGAGAAAGTCTTAAATAATCCAGTGCTTTATTGTTTTTGGTCTTTCCTGACCGGGTGGAAACCACATCCCTCTCTCCTCTGCTGACACCCTGTGCTACCTGCTACCAGCAGGCCCGTTCGTCGCCCTGCGAGACTCCACAAAGTCCACGGCCACCACCTGCGGCTCGCCCAGCTTCCTGACGCACCTGTGCACGACGCGCAGGACGCGGTGCAGGCGGCGGTCCAGGGCCAGCAGGTGGGGCTCCGTCAGAATGGGCCTCAGCGTGTCCCTCCCCAGGGACTCCCGCATCACGTCGCTCAGCCTGTACTCCTCCTGAGACAGCAGCTGCAAGCGCAGCAGGGTCGACCTCTTGATTCTGACGGCGAGACGTAAATGCGGTCGTCGGTAAGAACATTAAACCCTTACTGGGAGATAAATATCTGAAGTCTGTCTTGATGTTTGGAGCGTTAAAGCGGAAGTCGTCATTTGTTTTATGTCGATTGACTTCAACTTCCCGTACTTACATGCAGCATTGGGTCAGCGGGGCTAGGATAGACATCTCATCATGGGAGTGTTTTCCGAATCTATAGCACAACACAAGTCATGACAGGGAAGCGTGTGAGAAAGGTTTAGCGTGTGGCAATGAAGACGAGACTCTAAAATGTTTGCCGATGTTGATCTACTCACCCCCTGGCATTGTCAAAGTGAAGCGGAAAGCCATCGTCTCCAAACTTGGTGAAGATTTCATAATGGTGCCGGTCCATATTTCCTAAAGCGCGGGAGACCAATGATTTCACTGCATTACTTTTGTTTTGACAGAATATCATCGGAACTATGCATATTGAGGCGTTACACAATCTCTGGAAACATCTATCAGTTCATGAAGTTTTATTTAACATTTATTAAGTTGTTTCAGTCACTGAAATTGGGCATATAGTCTCACGGATCATAGAAGGAGCAAGTGTTGTGCTTTTTACCTGTGAGGAAGTCAAATATGGCCATATCGATGATATTAAGCAGCCTGTTCCCAGAGTTGTAGGGATACAGCTGCTTAATCGTGTCACAGTAGAATGGATTTACCTCCCATCTATGAGAGAGTGCATTAACATAAGAGAAAGGAAGCAGAGGAATGGGATGTCATCTATAATACAGATCTATAAATTGGAATAGCAGTCACTGACATGTAAGCCTTAATAATTAATCACTGACGGTTGGAGGCACTGGTTTGAGGACAGCAGAGTCCCTCTGTACCTTCCGGCGTAACCTGAAGACGCATCTATTCAGGAAATACCTCTCCTCCCCTTCTCCACCCTGATTCCCATTGCCCTCTTCCAAATCTATCTTCCACCGATCCTATTAAAAAAACTCGACCTTCCTTTCCGCATGTTAATTCTTGTGAAAAAGGATTACCTATCACGGGTGTGTTATGGCCCGTCCATTACACTCTCATTTATTGCTACTTGAAATGTTGGTGATTTGTGAACTTAGGCCACTAATTGTAAGTCGCTCTGGATAAATGAAATAAATGGCTAAAATGTAAATGGTTCTGTGCGAGTGTGAGCAGGAATAGTAGGTCCTGGCGCTAGGCAGTGGAGACCACGGCTCTGTGTGAGTGTTTGTGAGCAGGAATAGTAGGTCCTGGCGCTAGGCAGTGGAGACCGCGGCTCTGTGTGAGTGTTTGTGAGCAGGAATAGTAGGTCCTGGCGCTAGGCAGTGGAGACCACGGCTCTGTGTGAGTGTTTGTGAGCAGGAATAGTAGGTCCTGGCGCTAGGCAGTGTAGACCGCGGCTCTGTGTGAGTGTTTGTGAGCAGGAATAGTAGGTCCTGGCGCTAGGCAGTGGAGACCACGGCTCTGTGTGAGTGTTTGTGAGCAGGAATAGTAGGTTCTGGCGCTAAGCAGTGGAGACCACGGCTCTGTGTGAGTGTTTGTGAGCAGGAATAGTAGGTCCTGGCGCTAGGCAGTGGAGATCACGGCTCTGTGTGAGTGTTTGTGAGCAGGAATAGTAGGTCCTGGCGCTAAGCAGTGGAGACCGCGGCTCTGTGTGAGTGTTTGTGAGCAGGAATAGTAGGTCCTGGCACTAAGCAGTGGAGACCGCGGCTCTGTGTGAGTGTTTGTGAGCAGGAATAGTAGGGCCTGGCGCTAGGCAGTGGAGACCACGGCTCTGTGTGAGTGTTTGTGAGCAGGAATAGTAGGTCCTGGCGCTAAGCAGTGGAGACCGCGGCTTACTCTTCTCTCCCAGTGAAGGTGTACGAGCGGATCCACGGGTTGGGGATGGAGATGCGCGGGGCGATGCTCAGACCCGGCAGGTAGGCCGACATGGAGCCCTCCAGCATGTCAGGGTGGCCACACACTGCGTACTCTGTCTTGCACACGTACAGACACTTGGCGAAGAAGCAGCTGTTGTTTGCTGCAGGTGAAGAGGAGGGGAGGGAAGGTCATTTAATGGCGTTCAGGTTCCTCTCTGTGTTCATAAGAGCTTCAATAGCCAAAGCCATGACCTGAGTTATCTTTGCACATTGGGTTTTCGCTGGCAAAATTGTCGCTTACGAATGTTTGCAGTTGCATGTGTTCCATCAAAGGTGCTGAAATTAATTTCGTTTCTGGGATACAGTCTTTAGTAATTGGATAAAAAATGTTTGCTATTTCCGTGAGGTGAGTGAGTAATGCTTGTGTCGAGGTGAACGTAACGCAGTGGGGGTGAGTGCAGTGCCACTGCGGCTCTGTGGCGGTATGGGCTTACCTGGAGAGGTGAACATAACGCAGTAGGGGTGAGCGCAGTGCCACTGCGGCTCTGTGGCGGTATGGGCTTACCTGGAGAGGTGAAGAAGACGCTCCTCAGGTCTTCATTGTGAGTGGTGAAGAGGATATCCCCCGTGACGTTGATAAGCCTCCCGGCCACTGGGGGCACTCTGCGGAAGTCTATTATTCTGTCAGAGACACCATTACAAAATTTGCAGTATCTTCCACAGGCACCCCCACAGAACATGGAAGAATGTAAATCTTTCTGTGTAGCCCTCTACTCCTTTATTTTATTAATTTTGTGAGGCTTTCCTCATAAATTGTGAAAGGAGCATGCTGTTTCATAAATCCTTTAAAAATGGTCTGCAGATGTGACTAAATCTATGCATATGGTCTCTGCGACCCATGCTTGGAAAAAATATTTCATTGCACTTCAGCCAAAAGAGTTGATTAACTCTCTCCAGCTCTTTGTATTATTATTATTATTATTATTATTATTATTATTATTATTATTATTATTATTATTAATAATAATAATAATAATAATATTATTATTATTAATGACAAATTACGCAGCCTATATCAAAGTGTGCTACTCGCAAACCATAAATTTAAGTATTCCACATGCATTTTATTGTGGACACCTTGGGCTTTCCCAGGCTGGTCTGTTATTCCAACATGGAAAAATCAATGACGATCACGGCTTCTCACTGCTGCGAGGTGTAGAAGTGCAATTGCTCAATATGGGATAGTACTCAGAGGTGTCACAATCACGTATAGACTACACATTGTGTAATCTGCAGCTGGCCAATGACTTTGTGATCAGCAGCCAATTGACTGGATTAATGGATGCTGTCTCTCTTACTAAGACCTTGCTCCAGGCTCCACCATAAACGGTCTTTTCAGACAACACAACCCCTTTGTGTTATGCGTGGAGAACTGAGGCTGAAATACAATAACAATAAGCTGACATTACTTCAGGCAAATTGGGCTCATCTGAGGTGCTGTGTTTGCCGTATGCCATATAATAACTGTAACGGTTATCTCAAACACACAGAATGTCTTTTTCAGTCCGTTCTGGAAGTGTACGTGTTGCCTCATACTATTCCACTCCCTAAGGCCCATGGTTCAAATCGAACAATAGTTGCCAATTGCACAACAGCTGCAGCAATATCAACTCTATCGCAGTAACAGTAATAATACCGAGCTTTAATGAATGTTGTTAAAGTCTTGGCACAGTTCAACAGACAAATCAGTAATTGACACTAGTAGTCTATGCCAATAAAATCCTGCCACTGAAATTGAGTGTCGAGGTAATGTACTCCTCCTCCAAAATGTATTACCCCCATTAACGTCTCAGTCCAGCATAGGATTAAAAGAAAATACAACATTGAATTCATTGCATGCATATTTTTCATTTTTAGGTTACAAAACAAAATCTTTGATTTCCAAAAAATACAGTGTTATAATTTCCCTTGCTTAAGCAACAATGGTTTATTTATAATGCTTTCCATGGGTGTGAAGAAGGACATTTTCTTTATGTGTACAAGTGTAATCACTGAAGCTAACGCAAAACAAGCTAGAACAAGTGAACACTGTGTTTCATCACAATATACTGTACACTGTATACACTCAAATTCAGTCTTAAAAAACAGCACTATGTGCCTAGTTAGGTCTGTTAGAGGGGGAATGGTGCAATAAGGGTTGTGCAATATGATGCTTTGGTTTTTATTGGCAATATTGTATATGTATGTAAAATGTGTATGAGATTTGTCATATGTCTGTGCATATATGTCTGTGCAATTATGTCTTCTGTAATGCTGCAATGAGTGAGTACAAGACAAATTTCCCTTTGGGGACAATAAAGTATATCTTATATATCTTATCTTATCTTAAAGTAGATTAGCCATGCAAAACCGCTGTGTGGAAATATGGGTGGGGACGTTGTGAGGAGATTGTCCAGCTTTGACATTTGAGAACCTGTCTTAGCCTGTTGCAGATGATGCCACACCCAACACTAATGTGACTATAGGCTAGCCCTAAGACTGGCAAGTGACTCCAGAGATAAATAAATGAGCGTCTCATAGCAGATGTCTATGATGTATTAATAATGACTTGTCCGATGTATAGCCGTGCAGTTGTACAGGTGTCGTGAGCCGTGTAAGCAGCTACTGTTCATACGTTGTACATAATTAATGCTGATTGATGGCAGAAATAATTAAACGATTTTCCTATGAGCATTTTACAATTTACAAAATCATTGGACCATGAACTATTATCAAACGGCACGTGAATTGGGAAGGACACGATCATGTTCTGTATCAATGAAACACATCTCAAAGTTCTCTACGTTTGTATTAAGCTACTTCACATAAGATTGCCAAGAACATGAACCCCCAGGAGTAAAGCTAAGTAGCTGTTGTGGGCATTGTTTACCTCTTAGTAAAGAAGAAAATATATGTTTTGTGTCGCTCGAAGAGAGTACCATTTTTACCTGTCCAGGTGGAAAGCGGCTATTTCAGCATTGTGTCTTTGGAAATCGACGAAATAAAAAAAGTCTTCTGGTGTCTCCTGTTCTCTCTCCTGTCTGATGCAACATAAGTAGATGAGAGAATGCACATTAAATCATTAGAGCATCGTACGGAGTGTGCAGCACTTGATACTGAACGGTAAATGGCCATGACCTTAACATCAATCCACCGCTCTTTATAGTCTGCTTTGTCTGGGACATTTTTTATCTATTTTTTATCTATTTAAAAACTCTCTATTTTTTTCTTCTATTGTGCTATGAAACAATTAGGTAGATGTCTCACCTCATGGGTTTGAACATGGCTTTGCCAAAGTCCTGCAGTTTCAAAGCCAACTTCAGGTGGTGTCCACTGGGCTTCACCACTGAAGGCAATGATAAGCCAGTTAGCCTTAGCCAGCTAGACCATATACTCGGGTCTAATCCACTGTTCTCCCAAGGAGACACAGTACAAAATGTGTTACATGGTACTGTAGGCATTTTTTTAGTTCTTTAGTTATTTTTATTTTCAATATGACATTTATTTAGCATCAAATGCATTCTTTACCTCTTTTTTTGTGAAACTGAATAACACAGATTCTACTGTCACTACTCGTTTTGCATCCTTTTAGTCGTTCCATAATTTTCCACCAGTTACAATAATAATGTAATTACAGTGCTTTTAAAAAATAATTTTTAAAAAAATCTTATAAAATGTGCTATTATATTGACTAAGTGCTCTTTCCACATCTTGTTATATATCTGTTTAATCTGTTTGTTCTCTTAGGTTTATCATATTAATAGTTTACTACGTTCATGGCATTAAAATAGCAATATAAAAAGTGAACACACACAAGCCACAAAGGGTATTGCTCATTGTTACATGGCAGTTTAATGGGAAGTCTGGGGTTTAAGCGAAATACTGGAAAAAAAGAAAAGAAATTGAAGAAAAAAGGGAGTGTTTTTTTTACGCTTGGCAGTGTTTGCTTTAGCCGTGGTTTGGAACAGATTCTTTGTTTTGAGCAAATGTGGTGGTGGAGCTACAAACCATGGAATGCATGCATGGGTGCTTGGTTGAGCTTGATTGATGTGCGTGTGTGCATGCGTGTGTGAGTGCATGTATGAGTGCATGTGCCTGTATGTTTATGTGTGTGTATGTGGTATGTGTATACACCTCATTGTGAGCAGATGGCAGCAGGGCTATTGGGCTCTTGAGTGACTGGGCCGTGCTTTCAGTGGGTGTAGCCCTCTCTCCTATCCACACAGTTAATGGTTTTAAAGCGTGCTATGTTCCTCCAGGCTTTGAGTGAGGACCCATCTTCTGTTTAGTAAATTAATTATTTACTTTTGCCTCCAGGCCTGTAACTGATGATGACCCCAAGAAGTTCAAAACAAATAGTTAATTTATAGGGTGGAAGCAAATTTAAACAAACTTTTGTAAAAAAAAAAAAAAAAAAAAAAAAAGTGTGAGCGTGTGCGTGTGCGTGTGCGTGTGCGTGTGCTCTCTTCTATTAACATACATCTTGATATGAAAAAGAACAAACCCCCAAGCAGGCAATGTGTGAAAATGTCCAAAATCATAGCACTATTTCAAACAAATCACAATAGAAAAAGTTAAAACTCTATTTCTTTGGCACAGTATTTTCAATTTACCTTGAGAGCAGTCACACCCGCCTTTGAGAGCTTTCTCATCCTGGGTGTAATCTGCATGGGAAAAAGAAGAAATACAGTCAAATAGCTATACCACCTTGGAACGTGTTATCACTGTGTTATCACTGTGTTATCACTGTGCATTTACGTCTATAACACTTGGTAGAATCTTTGACTGGCTCATGCTTGTCTCTTCGTCCGGGTTTTACCTGAATACCAGGTAATGAGCAGTGATGTGGTCAGGATTCAGTTCTCACATCACTGTGAGAGACCCAGAACCTTACCTGGATATGTCACCGTAGAGCACATAGATCCCCTTTCTTATGGCAATAAACTATACTGTGTTTCCTGCTCTGAGCAAGCTCTGTGGACCATTATTAGAGTCAGCTCATCCATTCTGCACTGTCCATCTCATGTTCCTAGTTTTTTTCCCCAAACTACTCTGTTTCTAGATTCACTTCATTGCTTATATTGGAGCTGATAAGCATCCTAAAATTGTCTGATTTTGCTTTTTGGTGTGCAGTGCAAATAGTTTGTACACTGATATAAGCTTCTATAGTCTATTTAATTTGTTCAGCCATCTCTACAGCTCTGTCATCCTTCTCCGTCGTTGCCCAGCTATGAAACGATAGAATCACCAACATGACAACTGTAAAGTGCTTGTGCCTTTCTAGCACTATCTCATTATCGTTGTGCCTGATTCAATGCCTTCTATTTACTTGATGCTCAGCTCTCTGACAACTCATTAGATTTCTTTCCCCGAAAAATTGGACTGCCTTAAATTGTTTTGCCTGACCCATTTTATATTGGTGTCAAAAAGGTGCATTTGATCCCTGAAATTTGGTATAAATGTACAGTTTTGTGAGGTCTTGCCTATTTGATAAGGGTAATTCATTTTTTATGTGCTTTCACTTGTGATGGGATTGTGAGCCCTCGTGAAACCAAAAGGTGGAGCGACCATATTGATGGCAGTCCCTGAACCAATCACTGTGGTTTGCTGTGAAGTCAGTGATTGACAAGCTCATTTTAGCGCCACTGTCAGTGCATTCTATCACCAAGCTCATACAGTACCTGCATTCTATCACCAAGCTCATACAGTACCTGCATTGATGACCTTCGTGTTGAGCATATCCTGCAGGAGGCGCTCTATGCTAGGGTCATCCCGGGCGTATAGTGCATATTTGTTGATACCCATGTGGAACTTGAGCCAGCTGACCTCCGGGTCAAATATAATCTCCTGATTGGGTAGGGAAAGGTTGACGGCTGCTGCTACCTCGTTGTAGAATTTCTGATGTCTGCGGATGAGAAGGTACAGACAAACAAACGGAATGACTTGTTCCATAAGATTTGGAAAATGGATCATTTCCTGGACATTTCAAAGTTGTACCATGAGATATCCGTCAATTTAATATGCCTGAGAAAAAGTTGAGGCCTGCTCTTTGCTCGGGCAGAGGCACATTTAACACGTCTTCCTGTGCAATTAAGGTAAGGCAGTCTGATTATACATCACCTGAACTACACCATGCAGACTAGCGAGGACTCATCCAAAACTACACTTGTGCTCCAACACACTCATTATGTGGGCCAATTAAGTTTGAAACACTGAGTCACCAAATGATGGGGTGCTCTAACACAAACACGCCACCGCATGTAAGAAGTGCACCATACACCCTGCGCAGCAGCTGAAGAGGTTTTTTTTTGTCATTTTATGCAACCTATACCAGGAACAGATCTACTCAGATGCCCAGTAATTTGCACAGCTGCTCCTACGTGGAATCTTTTACCATCTCGCCTCGCACAGGCACAAAATAAATAGAGTTTAAAAAAATTACCGAACTACCAAAAAAATACCTCAAAGGATACTCATTTTGGAACATGCCGTAGCTTCTGTTTTTGCTTCGTTTTCAATTGTTTGCTTCTTTTTATTTGTCACGGGAATATTTTTAGCGGCGGCCGTGCAGGCAGAGGCCCACGCTTGAGTCTAAATACATCACATTGTCCACAGAACACTTCCGTGCCCTTTCGCCAATGACTCCCTCTTCCGCTCGCTCCTTTTGCATCCTCTCTTTCATCAAGGCCTCTTCCTCCGCTGACATCTGTATACACGCCGCGGGTTGACTCAATCAGCCGCATCTTTCTGGGTTGGGACATTGCAGACGGTTACATAAACAATCGAGCGATCCAATCAGGGCATGGAGGGCAGCGCGCGGTGGAGAGGATGTGCTAATGTCACCACCGCAGCGTGTGTTGATCTTCTGTGGATGCAACCCGCCGTCTCCCAGCCTCTCCCCGCCTCTGCTGGCTGATTGGGAGGGTGATTATGTGCTCTGTGCTACAGTCCCTAATGACTGTCCAGGCAATTTAAGATTCTCACCACAGGCCACAGGCCACAGACCGGGGTGAGGTTGCACAATGTGACCTACTTAACATGGCCTCTGTCAGGGTGTACCACCGCAACCAGGGCTAGCTTGTTGAACAAATTGAAGGACAGCTAACCAGCTGACCGGACCCTGGTAATTTTGAAGCGTACACTGCCATATATTAGTAATTAGGCTAATTTCTCTCCCAAGCGTATATACAATCTTTATATGAAGCTGCCAATGGCTGAACTGTGCCATTAATAAGGTGTTGCAAAATTTTGAAACTCTTGCCTAAGGCGTGTGTGTGTGTGTAAATGTAAAATTCAGCCATTGGGAAGAAATTCATATTTTAAAAGTTTTAGCATTTCTACTATGCTGAGGTTTCATGTCATAGAATACCTGACATCTGTAACACTGTAGTAGCAGTCTGTTTATTCTACTTTGTATTGATATAACAAAGCTGACATTGTCTACAAGCCAGCAATGCAAATGATGCAGACATATGCTAGCGCGTACTGCTGCCTGTGGAATACGGCTGCCTGCTTTTGCCCATTTAGCCTTTCACTCAGCTCAAGATACGCACACGTCTTTCAGTGCTTCAATCGCTTTCTCCTTCCTGTAGCCCTCTGCGTGCTATCATGGGCAAGGTTATACCTATTTGATTATGGACATAGTTATGTGGATGTGGAGAGAATCTGAATTTGTAATCCCACTGTGAACCCCTCAAAGTGAGCAGAGCACATGTCTGGGGCAGGATAGTTACAGGTCCATATCCTGTGTGTCAATGACCCGGCATTACACCACCATGAGCACACATGCAAAACTGGCAAATAAGTCTGACTCACAACAAAGTGCTTGCACATTCATGAATCGAAGCAGTTCATTTTTCTCCGACCGAATACATTTGATATTGAATTATGAGTGTCCACAACGTCATCCAAAGCACAAACGGACTCGCCCATCATACTCTGAACATTTTTGGCTTTTCTTTTCTAGTTTTGGGCAAGATTGCCTTGGTCTCAAAGCAAGTAATATTCCATACCCTCAGGCTACTGAAAACAACTGACACCCTATCAAACTTAATCAGATCCTTCGAGGAAACCACAGAAACAACCACAAGATCATCTTCTATTCTCAGCCTTCTTTTTTCACATATTCACTTGGCGAACCTCGAGCATGAGATGCACTAGTATATCCAGGTATGCTAAGCCCCGTGGGCAGTAATAATTCAGTGTACATTGCCTACCTCTCCCAGCGGGACACCTTCCTCCTGTAGTAGCTCATCAGCTCCTCGGGCTGGAGCAGCACCTCCTCGGGCCCCAGGTCAGGGCTGCGGATGTTGTAGAGGGGGTGGGCAAACAGCCTCTCCAGCTTGGATCCCCATATCTTCTCCACGGGAACCGCGGCAACCCCGAGTGCCCCCGCGGAGTCTCTGGTGACCGTGGATGAGTTGGACAGCCACCGAGGCGCGTCGCCGTTGCCCTGGGTGACGTTGCCGGGACAGGTGCACGCGTCCCAGGGGTACTTGTCGCGCAGCTTGGGCAGCAGCACAAAGTAGACGTCGGCGCTGAAGACGGCGGCCAGGGTGAGGGTCACCAGCAGCCTGTCCCTTCTCATCCACATGGTCCGCGCGCGTGGGTCTGTGTGCAGTCGCGCCGCCTCTCGTCCGCTCGCATTCCTCCCGCTCCGGCTCACAGCGCTGCTGTCTTAGCCGACTGAGGCAGCGGCAGCCGCAGAGGCAGGTTTCCCCTCCGCTCTCTATGATGAAGGCAGCACAACAGCTGCACCTTCCCACTTTCCTGCAGACACAGCCCCCAGTCATGCAGGGAGCCAGTCACAGAGCTGGCGCACGCACACACACTAACACCCTCACGCCTCAGCCCACACTTCTGCTGCTTTCACTGAAAGTACAACAGTTCTTGCTTCCGGGTACATTTTTCAGTTTTGTTTGTTTTTATTTTTTGTTGTTGTTGTTGTTGTATTTTCAGAGCGTTTCCCTCCAGAAAATGTGCTGCTCTTGTCTCAAGGCATCCAATGAGAAAGGTACAAAGAATTTCCCAGGCTGCATCTGGCGTGTCAGGGTGGTATTCTGGAACGTGTGTCGTTTGTTTGGGTGTGTTGAAACAAAGGCGTGCGCTGAGGTCTTATATCATTTCAAGTTTCACGTTTTTCCTTCCAAGAAAAGGGAACTGAGCAGCAGATGGACTGATGTTGGAAGTGAATTCAACCGAAAACATTTTTCTTCGCTGCGCTTCAGTCGCACTTTGAAAAATGGAGTAACTGAATGTTCCAGACAGGTCTAACAAGACAGTAGATGTTGCACATGCTCTTACATAATTGTAGAACAAATCCGTATCATCATGGGAGCATTCATTAGAGTGAATTTAGACGTTTTTTACTGCTCTTAAACCCGCTCCTCCTGTTTCCAGGTCTGCGTTAGTACATGTGAGGGTCGTTACTTTATTCCAAGTCCTGCTTTTTATTGAGTCTACTCCTTTTGTGTGTCAGGGATTCAGTCTTACATGGTCATTAAATAGGGTATCCAATGTTTATTGTCATGTGTAATGCTAAGTATCACGTGTACTGAAGTCCGTTTTGTTTGTCTATATGAAATATTATGTGAAACTTCAGCATGTTTGTTTTGCGTAGCATGACAGCATGTGCTCAGTACTGTTAACAAGTGCATATCATTCAGTTTATGTAACTGGCAGGCCACTCTCCACTTTGGGAAAGTGTGACATTTCTGTTCCAGCATTTCTTCTGCACATAAAGTGAGAACATGTGTCGGCTCAAATCCTCAGCCCTGTCAGATTTTGTTCAGTTACACCTGATTGTCTCTACAAATTTGAAGCCTATTGAGGGATTGCAATGCAGAAGTTCACTTTTACATTGTAATCCCTCGGCCTGTTCCTATTTCTCACAGAACATTCTTCTAAGGGGAGTTTAAAAAGACTCCACAGCGTGGCTTAAAATAGCCGTGGCTGTGCTGTCTTCAAAGAGCTACAAAAATAAGTGAAAAACAGGAAAGCGTTGAATTTGAGAAAACCCAAAATTTGTCGCAGCCATTTTTAGTTTGTGAACAGGATGGATGGAATTGTAATCGACTGGAATGATGATGTTTAGACCTGTGGAGGCCGCTTTCCAGATTACTCTCAGCTTGAACAGGGTGTTGCGTGTTTGCTGGGTGTGAGTCGTCAGACCGGTTACTTTTTCAAATGAGTGATGTCATGTGAAACAGTCTGTGGGAGTATTTGGTGAGAGCCAGGCAGGCTCAACCCTGCAGTATGGCCCTATATGCTCCACAACGGAGAATCCCACCATCCTCCAACTGAGACACATGTACACATTCCTGCTTTAAGGAAAACCGACTATATTACTTGTTTACGATGAGTATTTTCTTGAACATTTCACTAGTTTGCAGTGGAATCTCAGAAATACTTGAAAGTAACAACGATACAGATAATGATAATATTTACAGCTTTTTGTGATAGGAGAGTGATTAGGTTAATCACTGAGCTATAGGTAGATCATCATGGATGATCCTGCTAAGTATAACGATGCACACATTAATGTATTTCTTGGGTTGTGCCTTGACAACTGGAACCCATTGGAACTCTGTCATCACTTACCAGTTTTAATTGGCAAGCCAGCAATGGACAAAATGGGTGGAAATTTGGACCCATTCAGTTTTTAGTACTTGCAATGCAGAGAAAAGTTTTTCCACAATTTTGAAAGAAAATCTGAAAAGTCATTTTCCCACAATGTTTGAATTTTCTAACATTTTGTGCACAAATGAATCTAGACTCACAAGAAAGCAAGCCTTTTCCTGAAAATATGCCTTTTCAAAACTTGCAGCCTTGAAAAAGAACGATTGTTGATTTGAGTAAGTAAGTTCATAAGTATAACCCAAGACAAGGCAGTAAAATTGTCCTGGTTTGACCTGTTTATCAGTAGCCTTACTGTGGTTATATATTAGTGGGGGTTTTTTTAGAGATAATGGACACTTGACAAAGCACCAGCAGACCCACATATAACCCTCTGTCCTTGAGATAAACCACTGTTTCAGATAAATGGCATATTATGTACATTCATAACCTAAAATGATAGCATGACCAATTTAACATATTATTAGATACTGCAAAGCCAAAGTCTGTGGACCACTTGTAAATAGTTCATATCAGTAGGCCTGTACAAAAGAAATAAAAAATCAGAAAAGGCATGCAAATATTTACTAGCTAGAATAATGGAGTTAAACATAGATAAAGACATTTCAAAAACAAAGGCTAGAGGAAACAAGTAGGCACAAATGGCATAAAACTGAGAACCAAAAATGCAAAATAAAGAAAATAAAGCTGTCAACAGAATTATGTTAATTGAGACCTTAATCTAATAATTTGTATCATGGACACCATTTATTTAATTCAGTAAACCATATTTGATTGGAACTGTCTGGGGTCTGGTATCTTGCACATTGGAATTTCAACACTCCAGTGGAAATAATGTCCAGCATTCCTTTGCTAACACCAGAGCAAAAACAGCCAGAAGTTTAATGATTGCAGGTTCCAGAGAAGAGTTTCTTGGGGAAAGCCAAAGCTAAATTTTTTTCATTTTCCTGCCAATTCTTTAGCCTTAGGATGCCATTAAATAGAGTAACAGATGAGGAAGGGTGACTAAATGTTCTAATTAGACTATAAATGAGGTGAGGTTACTTTTCACGGACAAAAGAGGCAAAAAAAGGGGCCAGATCCATGTTAGACAAACACATACTTTAGCGGGAAACACAGCAGCAAATGTTAGCAGTAATTAATTGACAGTGGACAGTTTCACAGCTACCATGTAGGCCTATGAATCAAATGTTACATATCAGTTTATGAGTGTTTATGATTTTAAAAGAATATCTACTTAATATTCCAGTCTATGTATCATTTTCCTTTAAGATAAGGTTCTGCACTCTGTTTTTTTTTTTCTTTTTTCGGGGCAACAATTTTTTGTATCAAACATTTAAACAGTGAGTTTTCACAGTGTGGTCCACCATTTGAGACATTCTTTTCTAGTGTCTTCCGGTCCGAGCAAACAATACATTTATTTTTAAATAGGCTCCGGCAAGTAAGATCAGAGGCCACTAATTGGCATACTCGGACACCAAAGCCCACAAGAGCAGCTGGTACAGGCAGTTTGAGTCCGGGATGAGGAGGGAGTGGCCTCAATCATATGTGAGACCTGTGTTTCACTCTTGAGCCATTGCTGTACCCTAAAGCCGTGCACTTTGGGTTTGCTCCAGCCAAACGCTGAAACAGTAAGCAATGTTAGGGATCACAAGAGGAGAATCTTCAAATGCAGCAGCAGTCCACAGTCGGAAAGACCCTCACAGAGGGTTCATCTCTGTTTCCCTGGCAGCCAGAGCCGGGATTATGCCAGATGTGCAAGCGTTAGATCCTAAGAGTGGAGTTCACACAGAGCTGTCATCGCAAAATAAATTTCTAAATCCAAACGCTTGAAAGACTTTATTAGAAAACTTAACAATCAGCATTTGTAAAAATATGAGGGGAATTATAAACAGGGCCTCGTCAATATGTTATTTATTATATAAAAAGGCCTAAAATCGTTTAGCTTTTACGTGCTTATTCAAACATTTAATTTATTTGTGTCATACGATCTAATGAAATCACCCTTATTATTCACAGTGTGCAATAACTGAGATCTAATGACATTGGCTTTGACTGTTCCTCACAGAACAGCTACATGGGTGTTCATTATTCTGCTAATTATAGGTATTCACTCAGCATTATCCCTGAGCTTTAAATATTTGAACATTCATTTTGTGGCACTCTTCAGACTACAATTGAATGATGAGTTTTCCTGGTTTCTGCCCTCACAGGAGAGCACTGTAGAGGTGCTGCCCAGCATTGCCTGACCTCTGGGGTGGGGTCAGGCTGTGTGACCTGAGATGCTTTAAGCACCCCTCTTCCCAAACCACCCTGCCCCCACCCTACCCCTACCTTACCCTCTCCCCCTAAAACCCGCCCTAGTACGAGCCAGTAGTGACTCGCTCTACTCAAGCTCAGACCACGTCTCCTCCCTGGTCATCTGAGCTGTGGCTGGTCTGAGGCAGGAGGCTCAGGCCGGCCTCGCTCACTGACTTCAGGTGCTGCCTGGTCATCCAGGGGGTCAGGGGCAAGTCGCCGGGAAACTGCACCGCCTGGCACTCCTGTTGGCCGTTAGAATGAGCATGAATGTGTTGACCCAGCAGTCTTCTTATCTACAGTCAGATATTCAAGAGCACTTAACATTATGTC